>OMKY01059983.1:0-10084 GCA_900302395.1 Bregmaceros cantori | reverse complement strand
TATATATATATATATATATATATGTATATATATATATATATATATATATATATATACACACACACACACACACAATTGTATTAATGCTTCATTTGTATTATATGCTTCATATTGTATTAATGCTTCATTCATGGAAGTGGCGTCGAGGGCTATGTAAAACATAAAATGCAGCAAGTGGTCACACGCTTCCAAAGCACATTTTTTCACTCAGTTTGTGTTTGGTTTTGAATACACAGGGGGCTCAGCGCTGTTTAACCTGGGTTAGAGAGAGTTCAGCTTTGACACTACCACTCAGCTGGTTGTGTTTCAGCCGTATGGCTTCTGGCCCTGCATACTTAGCTGGTCAATGTTACTCACATTATTCGTATTTCTGAGTTGCCATTATGTAGACTACGAGTTATTCATGCCAGCTTACATCCTAGCCTGGAGAGCCAGGACCAACGCATCGTCCAAGTATCGCACATCGCTAGACGCTTGCCTTGGGTCTGGGAAAATCTGGCTCGTGGATGGATTGTACGGCTACGCAAGACGTGGCTGGAGTTTGTACAGGCTACGTGAGACGTGGGCGGAGTTTGGTTGTCAGCCCTCCAGCCCGCTTGTCCCACCTACTGCACTGTGACTGGATTTTTTAAGTTTCCCAACCCTGGTTTTACCAGACCTAATGCAAGCGTCTAGCAATGTGCGATCTGTGGATGATGCGTTGGTTCTGGCTCGCCAGGCTACTTATTACATCCTTCATTCACTCTGAGAGTTATCACTTTATCATTCATTGACAGGGTAATTCTTCAGTACAGTACTAGCCATCTCTGATGTTGAATCATGTCTCCAATTAAATAATGACTCCAATTAAAAGTAAAATGGAATTAAATCATTATGACTTATTGGCATAGTCAGGACATTTCTTACGACCAATTAACCTAAATGGGTTACTTTTTTTTTGTTATTTTGAATGCCCTTGTATTCACAAGGCTCCTCTCCGTATCAATTAAGACATGCCGACAAACTATATTTTACTGTTCCAAAATTCTAAATTTCAATGGCAATGAGAGCATTTATGTTTAGAGCACCATCTGATTGGAACAAGCTACCAATGGATATTCGATCCATTACTTCTTTTCACATGTTCAAAATGGCTCTGAAGTCTCACTATTCATCAATCTGTACCTGTCGGGACTCGGTATTGATTTCTTAATTTTCTAGTTACTGATGCCTGCTCATAGCAGTTATTTTTTCCTTTTCCTGTGCATATTAATGATCTATCCTCAGTATTGCAATCAATGTGACTATTGTTTAGTGTTGGCTTGTTTGTTTTGTTTTTGTGTTGTTTTTCTGATTTGTTTTTTGTTTGTTTCTCTGTTTTAATTTTTGTGCTTGTTTGTTGTAGTCTTTGGACCCCCTTGAAAAGATGGCTGCATCTCAAGGGGTTGAAACGCTTTCCGAACTCAGCTATAGCTTCTTCAAAATACTTGAGACTTGAGTTTTGGTATACCTGGACTTGACTCAACACTACTTGGGCCCAACTCAACCCCAGGCCCTCCCCATTACCCTTACCCCTCCGTTTTGTGTGTTCACATGCAGGGGTGGGGTTACTCCAATTCTCGTTATGGCAGAGTGGGTAGGGGTTCTGGGGAGGGTTTTGTAGCCCTTCAAAGGTAGCGGTACGGCTAGGCAGACGCCGTTTGTAGGGGTACAAAATACAACAAAAAAATGTGAGAATTGTAGAAGTTAAATTATGGATATATTTCCTGTGGCATGTGTGACAGTGTCAGCCCCCAGTTCTTGGGTGGTGTGAAGTGTGAATTTGGACAACAGCTGTGAGCTAGGAGGTGCGGCCATCACACAGTATAAGTGTCCCCTGTGGTCTAGCCTCGGGAGGGACTTGGAAGGATTGACTGGCCGATGCACAGAGCCTTGATTAAATAAATCTGGCTAATTCGAGTCTGGAGTCTGGTGTCGTCATTTCCGGTGTCCATCTTCGTACCACTACAGTATTCTGTTATATATCGTACCCCTCCAAACATAGTCTGCCTGGCCGTACGAAGCATGTTTGTTTATTTCTGGCTGTTGAAGCTGTCGTTTCTGGTTACTAGGGCGGAACTATGACGTATGTGACTGTGAAGTGGAATATACCAATTCATAGGCGTACGGTTTCAAGCACAATTTACCACCATCATCGGTAGGTGTGTGCTCCCACTGAATAGACATGTCAAAAAGTAGTCGAAGACACGGCAAAATAAATCGTCTACTTTCGTGCAGGAGACTTGGGTTCGATCCACGGTCATTTTCAGCTGTCTCCGCTCGCTTCTTACTGATCGCTGAATTTTCATGGTCTGGCGATGTGCTCTGGGGAAATCTCAGTGAAAAGCTCTCTGCTGAAATAAATACACAGAGTTTTCCCCAGTTAGATCAAAAAATGTGACTTCAAAGACTGTGAAAATAGCAGACGGCGCGTTTAGTGAGTTGGAATTGCATTTATATTCTTGCTGAATTTTACTCAGTTGACTGATAAAACGAGTCAATCCACGGCTATGGAAATATGCAATAGACTGAAGAATAAAATAATAATTGTGGATCGTAATGAAATGTTTTGATGAACTACCAGAAGTCATTTCATCCAACTTTCCAGCTCATTCTCTCAATGCAGGCATAGTTTCATGAACTTTTTTCTTTTATACTCAACCCAAAGACAATAAACATGGTCAATGATGACACTTAATTAAAATGTAATTAAAATTATTAAATGTGAGTTTGTGATTTGTTTTATATAATATTTTAATAGTGTTACCCAGCTTTTCTGTCCCAATTTACACATTCCAGGGTGTATGGGACTCATCCTAGTTCAGTTTCTCCACTCGTTCTGTTGAGGGTTGTCAGGTCAAGTCCTGACCATTCATAGATGTTGTCACAGCATCTTTTTGGGTTGTCTTCCTCTACTTCTCTTGCCGAACACTAAGCCCTCAAGGTAGAGTCTTGTCAGACGTATTTGGGATGGCTTTATGTGTCCATAGTTTTGTATTATTGTCATTATTGGTTTGAGTGGGTTTCTATGCTAAGAGGCAGAGTCCGGTCATCCATCGCATGATGTGGTTTTGGAATGTTTCGATTATGCTGCTCACCTTTGTGGTCCAGTTTACACATTCAAGGCAGGATGTGTGTATTATAGATTTTGGTTTCGATGTGGAGCGGAATTCGTTTTGACGTAAGGAGTTGTTTGTTTTTTCCAAAGGCTGCACAACCTAGCACTATCCTATGTTTTACGGCTGTGAAGCAGTATGAGACTACTACCACTTTATAAGTATTGTAGGGTACAAGTTTAAGAGTTTATTTGGCATTTCAACAGGTGATAGAAATATGTATTGGTTCGTACTCAACATGTACAGACAATACAAGACAAGACGGCATAATACAACAATTGCAGATACAGAACATTGACATAGACAGAACAGTGCAAGAGCCAGCAGCAGGGGAAGTGCATGCAGTGTATAAAGTGCCATGTGCATATATGGCAATAAGTGAACATCAAATCTACAGTAACCTAGCAAGTCAAGTTCAAGTGCCTAATAGCTACTAAGTAAGTGCTGTTTTTAAAGGGGTGTTGAGCTTTTAATCAGGGCTCTGAACCACTTCAAAGAACGAAAACTGGGAACTTTTTGCATTCTCCAGGGAACAGAAACAAAACCGGAAACGTTATAATTTTTCAAGTTCAGGAACAGTTATTAATGTTATTATAATGGTAGCCGATTAATACCGGTTTAATTTTGTTCCTCAAAGTTTTTGTTGAATCACTGCTGTGCACCTTCCCTTCCCAGACCCCTGCCCCACCGCGCCGGCCAGTGCCCCGCGCGGCATGGCTGTACGCTGCTCCGCCAGTCTCTACCACTGTGCTCCTTCCCTTCCCAGCCGCGACGAGCGTCGACTTAAATTGAAACACCGCCTGGCACAACGTGTATCAAGCTGATAGGAACTAAATGAACCCTTCTGGGAACAATTTTTTTGGTTCTTACCGGTTCGGGAACGTCAATTTATTGGTGGACCTCATAACCGGAAACGTTATAATTCTGTTTCTGTTCGGAACAAACCGAGAAAATATTGGTTCAAAGCCCTGCTTTTAATACTTCTGTGGTGGGAGTTGTCACTAATGATTTATTTATTTATTTTTTCATTTTTATTGTGCTGCTTCCGTGCATAATTTCATGTTACGTCTCTCTCTCCCTGTGTGTGCTGTGTGTGTCTAGGGGCATACATCCCTCGATGCACAGAGGAGGGCTACTATAAAGGCACGCAGTGCCACAGCAGTACTGGCTATTGCTGGTGTGTGGATAAATACGGGAATGAAATCGCTGGAACGAGGAAACAGGGAAACCCCAGTTGTGGTACGAGGACACACACACAGACACACCCCACACAATATCAAGTTACATTTCAGCAGGTATACATTACATTTACTCCGTTACATTTTTTTGTGTACTTTTTCTAATTTTGGAGTACATTTTTCACAAGTTACTTTCTACTTTTACTCGAGTAAATTTGAGGTGAAAAAAATACTTTTTACTGAAATGTCAGCAATTAGCTACTCGTTTCATTAACTTGGCCTTCAGCGATACCTCTTGGGAACTGTTGGCACATATGTTGGCGTCATATCTCTCTCTCCCTCTTTGGCGGTCGCTCACTCTCTGTCTCGCTCTCTCTCTCTCTCTCTCGCGCGCTTTCTTTCTCTCTCGCTGTATTTTTCTCTCTCTGGCATCTTTCTCTCTTCCGGGGATTATAAATCAAGAAGCATTCAATTACATTTTGAAAAGAGAATTTGTCTTTTTTTTTTAATGAAGGTTACTCAGTATTTTTGCTACTTAAGTCACTTTTTTGTGGAGTACTTTTTTACTTTTACTTGAGTAACTATTTGGATGACTACTTTTTACTTTTACGTAATATTTTGCTGAGGTAACAATACTTTTACTTAGTATTTTTTATAGCTACTCTGCCAATATCTGCATTTAAGACCATGTTTAGTGATTTGTGTTGGAGTGTCAATCTTCACTCTTCTCCTTGTCAGCTTGTCTGAAATGTCTATGCCCGATCTCTTCAACCCAGTTTCTGACTAATCAGAATTTTAAAAAAACATGGAAGTTGCACTATGAAAAAAAAACATTTATACGAATCCTGTTCATACTGACAATTATATTTTAAATTATGTTACCTGAGGCCCACAAAAGATTTTATATGAGGGTGCATGGAACCAGGAGCCTAGATTAAAATATAAACTGCTAACACAGTCAAGCTGCTCCTAATCTAGTCCTGCTTGATTAGCCTGAATCGCAGAGGACATACCATTTTGATGTTTGACAAGCCGAAAAAATGTTCACAGATCTTTCCCTCTGGCCTTGTGGCGCAGTGTATTAGACTGCTGCTGATAAGGCAGCCCCACTGAGACTTGTGCCTGTGATCACAGCACACACAGTGCTGTGAGATTGCTTCCACTCGTCCACTTGCCCCCATCTCTCATTCTCCTCTCTCATCACACTAACGCATCAATTAAAAAATGAGAAAACAAAAAAGGTGGTTTGTGAAGAAGTTGTCTTGTCTATCTTGTCACCGTGCCTCTAGAGGCAGACCCTGAGCCATCCTCGGGCGACGGGAGCAGTGGCGGGGGAGTGGTGCTGCTCGGCGACTCTGAGGAGAGAGAAGAGGAGACGGAACCTTCCACGCACCAGAAGAAGAGGCGTGGCCGACTCCAGCCCCGAGGGGCCGGTGTCTTGGAGGATGAGGAGGAAGACCGCGATGAGGAAGACGTGGACAAAGACTTGTTAGAGCGTTATCTCTGGTAGCGGCCCACCCCCACTGGAGGTATGGCCATACAATCTGGAACCGGGATGGAGGTCGGTGGCTGCCGTCCGTTCCGATGCAAACTGCTCAGTGGATACGGTCGAGGCAATGCAGAGGACGCACAGTTTTTTTGTAAGACGCTGTCTCCGAGTCAGCATGTCCACGCTACGATGGGTTCCTGTGTGGGCGGCGATCCTGCGGAGTTCAGATTGTGAATACATGCAGAAATCCATCCTCTGCCCAGACATGTTGCTGCTTTTTGCTTTAATCGTCCTTTTCATGTGATGTCCCACACACACACACACACACAGACCAGACCTCTACAGTAAAATACGATTGGGAGTAGGCAGGAATTGGAAATTAATTAAATTTTGTCGTTTTAATCAGGGCTTTGAACTAATATTTTTTCACACTCGGTTTGTTCTGAACAGAAACAGAATTATAACGTTTCCGGTTATGAGTTCCACCAACAAAATGACGTTCCCGAACCGGTTAGAACAAAAAAAAATATTGTTCCCGGAACGGTTCATTTCGTTCCTGTCCGCTGTTTGATGTTATATAATATTAGTAGGGCGAATATAATATAATATTGTTAGGGCGAACCCACACAGACTCACTAGAGAGACCTTCTTCTGGTATAGCGCTCTACACTCTACAGCCAAGATCTCGTTGCGTGTTGGGGCGAACCAACACCGACTCGCTACAGAGACCCGCTGCTGCCCACTGGTAGCGCTCTACAGCCGACGTCTTATTGCATGTCGGGGCGAACCCACAACAACACGCTGCAGAAAGTCCCATGACGCTTCATACTTCACTGCGGCATCGTAGATTGTTTGAATACACTTGTTTTATTTTTTTTAAGTTATCCCAAAGTGCACTCTTTTGAGAACGAAATAAAACCAGTATTAACCGGTTACCATTATTTTAAAATAAGTGTTCCTGTTCCGGAACATAAAGAATAATAACGTTTCCGGTTTTCATTTCTGTTCCCTGGGAAATACAAAAAGTTCCCGGTTTTCGTTTTCTTTCCTTGAACCGGTCCAAAGCCCTGGTTTTAATAGATAACACATTTCAATTGCCATTGTGGATCGTGTGGGTTTTTTGGGGGGTCTATCTTTGCAAGCTTCTTTGGTCACATAAAATGTGTGCAGCGCACTAGGAGCCTTGGTCTAAAAGTCATTTTACAAATGGATAACTTTGCATGGATAAATATCATAATGGCGTTAAAATATAATTATTTTTCAATGACAGTTTTAAGGTTTTTGTGGCCCATTTGTGCCATTTTTCTGGATTTTATTGCATGGTTAGCAGAAAGGGGAATGAAAATAGATCTGGTGCAGATGGCATCGCTTCTGGTGCTCATTGTCTGCGTCGTAACGGCCATCGTCGGCACTGCAACTGCATTTACTCAAGATTTTGTCAGAAATGCCCATGTTCTGGAGGCTATAACTAAAGAATGGACACAGGTTTTCTGATGATGAAGGAAAGTCTGAAGTTTATTTGCTATGTGTTTTGTTGACAAAGACACAGAACTTAATTTTCTATGGGTCTTGAAAAAACACTCACATGTTGAAAAAAACCCTGGCACTGGGACATGCCGAGTTTGAAAAGGGCTGGCACTGAATGAGTTAAACTGTGCAGGCTCTGTGATGCAGTCGCTAAGACACCCACATCATGTACGGTGTCTGTGACTTTGCATCGCAAGTTCACCTCTCCTCACTGACCTTTGTCTTTCCCAGATCTCTCTCGACCCACTTTCACAACTAGCCCTGTCAATAAAAACTTTAAAATAAATAACTAAATAAATACAACCAGTCATTTAATAAGAATTAGACTTACATGTTCTATATCTGACTGTATGAACATAGTCTATACGATGAATATGCAGTATTACAAATTAGCCAATGTCCTACAAAACCATCCTGTTTATAATGTAATTTTAGACTGGAAAAAAATGTGTGAAGAGAAATTTTCCACATATGTAGATATCCTTTTCTTTATATTGTATTGTGAGCTTTTATGTTTTGGCATGAACAAGGTTGGCACAAAAAGTGTTTGTGGGAATTTCTGAATTTCAGAGAAATACGTTTCTATTCAGACAGTCAGGAAGAAGATGGACGATGTGAAGAAGGCATCAAGAGGACTTGGCATTGCAAAATCTGCCTTCCCCACAATGAACAATGTTCTAGTCAAGACGCAAGTTCTCTTACCAACTTCGCTGTTACATCTGGTCCACATTAACATATGGTAGTCAAACATGGACCATTTCAAAACCAATAAAATATTGAATACAAGTCTGGAATCTGGTGCTACAGGAGAATGTTGAAAATCGCGTGGACTCAAAAAGTTTCAAATAACAAAGCCTGGAAAGAGTAAACACAAATATCCGCTTCCCTCATATTATACAAACCAAATGTTTAAAATTCTTTGGTCACATTGTGAGGAAGGCACATTTCCAAAGAATTATAGTGGATGGAAGACTTGATGGTCTGGTAAGAGGTGCAGACGATAACCAAGATGGCGTGGGCAAACACCAACAGCCGGAGTGGACAGGCCTAACTGATGTGCAGGCTGTAAGAAGGGCTCAGAACAGAAACAACTGGCGTGTTGTGGCATCCAACCCCCATTATGGGGACGGAATATAATGATGATTCAGGAAAAACATGTTGGAGTGATGAGGAATGGAATGGCGGCGGGGTGAACGCCGCTCAAAATACATAGGGATGTATTGGCGATACTTAGCCTGTTAAGCCAGAACCAACAAATAGGCCACGCATCGCTCACGGCGGGACGGTCCGGTGTGTCTGGCCCAACGAGACGGACGAATCAGATTGTCGTCCACGTTTGGGCGGTCCAATCAGCGTCCCGTTAAGGTGGGCCTTATTTAATTCGAGACGGAGACCTGGGCCTCCTTTTCATTTGTCACACCTACTGCGCTGTGATTTGATAACTTCATTCAATTGACACTTTTTTTTTTACACTTACTAATCCAGACCAAATGATCGGTCCATTTTTGCCAGGCTAGGTGCTACTGATACTGGTGTATACGTAATTTCCACTTAAAATGTGAAGAAATAAATTTCTTCCAAACTGTAAAACAATTAAAAAGTAAAAAGCACAGGGGCAGAGGCCTGGCAAAGCTAGCCCCATCTTGTTGCTGTGGCTTAGATCACAGCACACACAGCGCACAATCATATACTGCACGTCCACTCTTCCCCGCGCTCTCATCCCCCTTTCACATTAACGCTGTCAATAAAGTGAAAAAATAGTAAATAGCAGTCAGCGATTAATCGAATAATCGCATATATGTATATAAGCACATCGCACCCTATGGTCAGCCGGCGACACCTAGTTGTTCCGACACCCGACAGAAAGATGTAAAGTGCGAATCCAAAAAACGATCTGCTTATTTTGTTAGCGTCTCTCCAAAACCCTAATCATAGCCCTAACCTAACCCTAACAAAATAGTAAAATCATTTTTTGTTATTCGAACTTTACATCATGGCAAACAAAACGCCAAAATCAACGTCGGAATTGCGGGGTGTCGGAACAACACGGCGTCACCTGGTCAGCCAACCTGCTCGGCTCGTTTGTACACTCCCTCAGCCGCCAGCTACGTTAGCCCGATAGCGCAACAATTATTCTATGGAGCAATTCATTAAGGCAATCAAGCCGGCACCACAGCGAGCATAGGATTCCTCCAGTGCATTAAGTGCCAATGCTGAACGTTTACTGAAGAGTGTGCATGCGAATGTTATTAATGTGGTTGCCAATGAGTGCTAATGCTGTTAGCTGGAACGTTTGCAACTGCCAATGGGGCTCTCCGTGGTGCAAATAATAATCCTGGGCGTTTGGACATGATGACTTTAATGAACACTGCAGGAAATTATATATTTTGAGAATGTGTGCCTCCCCGTTAGCTGCTGTGAGATGTAGTTAAAAGTTTATGTTCACTGGCGGCAATGAAGTCTCACCTTATTTTTGTTTTGTTGAGTTGGGCAGGGTTCCGGCGTTGTCTAACAAAGTCCTAAATTCAGAAATTTTAGGTCTTAAACGTTTAAAGAGAAAGCACATTTTCATTGCATATCTAAAATGTAATGTACGCAAGTCTTTTTTTTTTTTGGCTAGTTCAAGACATGTCTCAGAAAAATGTGCCTGCTGTGTTGTAGTGTCTACGTGTCTGCTTGCTGAAACGCTAATAAGTTGGCTCGATGTGTCCACTACAGTGTATCATACCTAACAAGTGTCATTTTTGTTCCCGCCA
>OMKY01059968.1:0-10435 GCA_900302395.1 Bregmaceros cantori | reverse complement strand
TTGCGTCTCTCTGTGTGTGTGTGTGTGGCTGCGTGTGTCTGCGTGTGTGTGTGTGTGTCTCTCTGTGTCTCTGTCTGTGTGTGTGTATGTGTTTCTCTGTGTTTCTGTGTTTTTCTGTGTGTCTGTGTGTGTCTCTCTGTGTCTCTCTGTGTCTCTGTGTGTGTGTCTCTCTGTGCCTCTGTGTGTCTCTGTGTGTGTGTCTCTCTGTGTCTCTGTGTGTCTCTGTGTGTGTGTCTCTGTGTGTCTCTTTTTGTGTCTCTGTGTGTGTTTCTTTGTGTGTCTCTGTGTGTGTCTGTGTGTCTGTGTGTGTCTCTCTGTGTGTCTCTGTGTGTGTCTCTCTGTGTGTGTCTCTCTGTTTGTGTCTCTGTGTGTCTCTCTGTGTCTCTGTGTGTCTCTGTGGGTGTGTCTCTGTGTGTCTCTCTGTGTGTCTCTGTGTGTCTCTGTGTGTGTGTCTCTGTGTGTCTCTCTGTGTGTCTCTGTGTGTGTCTCTGTGGGTTCCTGGTAGATTGATGTGCTGGCTGTGTTCAGACTGGGTCTGTATCAGTCATTCAATTAGATTTACACACAGAGTGGCGTCATGTGTAACATCATCTCCAAGGAGACCACGTCCTTACAACAGAGTCTTACATATCAGCAGTGCTTGTGCTGCATTCTCCAAGCTACCTCTAGAAGCCACCACTGCCCTGTAACGCGCTTAGCTCCGCCTGTTTCTCAGGTGAGTTAGTTGTTCATGCTAACAGCAGCTTCAGCTGTGTAGCTTCTATAAAAAAAAGTCCAGAGCACCGTCACCTCAGGGCTCTGACATAGATCCTGGTCTGATACGGTATAGCATGGTATCAATCCATCTTCTATATTATACTCTAGGATCAGAACATTATCTGACTCCCTATTTTCCAATGGAGGATTGAACATTACTATTTTGTAACGTTGCTACATTCAATCCCTTTATGTGTGTGTTTATCAAAGAACACTTGGCTACCAAATTCCATTTTCATCTCTGTAGTCCCAGCGAATTCTGCAGAGTTACTGGGCCGACTGGCCAATGGTTTCAAGTGGTTGCTTCGGTCCGTTCGTCCTGTAAGACACGGACAAGCAAACCTTAAGCTTTGAGATGGTTTAATAGCGATCTAAATTGTCTGTCTTGAGATAAGCTTTGTCGGACGTCTCAATCTACAGCTGTTAATATTATTTCCAATCCCTGACAGTTGTCAACATTGCTGTTTCCCAGTAATGTAACGTTTGGGGGAGAGAGAGAGGGAGAGAGAGAGAAAGAGAGAGATGGGGAGGGAAAGAGAGCGAGGTGGAGGGATAGAGAGAGAGGGAGAGAGAAAGGGAGAGGGAGAGAGAGAGGGCGGGGGAGGGAGAGAGGGAGAGAGAAAGAGGGAGAGGTAGAGAGAGAGAGGGAGAGACAGAGACTGTGTTCCATTCGTGTGTATTACACACATCTATTAAAACCCTTCAATGCTGCTAAGTGCTAAGTGCAACCTCCGCCTGCCGCCCCCCTTTCCATACTCCCTACCCCCACTCTCCATCTCTCCCTCCCTCTCTCCCCCTGTCTCTCTCTCTACCTCTCTGTCTCTCTGTGTCTTCCCCCTCTCTCTCCCTCTCTCCCTCTCTCTTGCGTCATCTCTTTCCCTCCCCTTTCTCTCTCCCTCTGTCATTTATTTTGTGCTGACTCTCTCTTCGTTCCCCTCTCTCCCCATCTCTCTCTCTCTCTCTCTCTGTCTCTCCCTGTCTCTCACTTTCTCCCCCACCCCTACTCACCCCTGGCACACACACACACACACACACACACACACACATGCAAATAAATGGAGAGGAATGGGACAGAGCCAAATGTGACAGATGAGCTTAGAGAACTACACAACTCAGGTTTTAAAAGGTTGAACCAACGTGTATTTGTGTGTTTGTCTACCAGTCTGTGCGTGTGTGTCTGTGTTTAAGTGTGAATGAAAGTCTGTGTGTGTGTGCCTGTGTGTGTGTAGCGGAGAGAGGGACAAAGACCCAAATGGCCCATAAGTATAATAGAGCATCTCTCTGAGTGGCTACGACCGCATAGACACACACACACACTCTCACCTGCAAGCACACGCAGACACACACTCACATTAACACACATACGTGCACACACACAGACACTCATACATTCTATGGGAGCAGCAAATCACTCAGTCGATGATAAACTACAATACAAACATATGCGCCGATTTCGGGGGTGCTCCGGAGCTTGGGCACCCACGGGGATTGAAATTCATCAAAGACATGAATTTAGTAACGCACATATTTCTCGGTCGCAGTCCTGTACCGCACCAGTGGCTCGCAGAGCCTCATGAGTGCGTCGCCACGGCTACTTTCCGTGTCCCAAACGGCCGGTGCCATTTGGAACGGTCGGTACCATTTCGGAACATTTCTGAGCATGTTCAGAAGACTTCAGAATTAAAACATGGCGGACGTGGCACGCACAGCAACTTAAGGCTGTCTGCTACCTCACATAGCATCAGCTGGTATATCGTAGCAGTAGCACACTCGTCTTTTAGGTCAACGTCCTGAGTTCGAATCCAGCAGCGAGCAGTTCTTCACGTTCTTTTTTTTTTAAACCTGCAAATTGTGCTTTTTTTCATAAGTGAATAGGGTTGAGAGGGGTAGAGTTTTAGGGTTAGGATTGGGGTTAGGATTAGGTGTTAAAGTCGGCGTCTATGAATACAAATTTTTAGTTTTTAGTTAGTTAGCCCACTGTTAGTGCCACAACTCCACTGAAACTGAGAACCTTTTGCTCTAAATGACGGTAGTTTTCCAGGCCTCTGTGATGACGTCCACTTACCAGGGTCGACACAGCCCAGTCCGAGCACGCAGCCGTCGGCCCCGCCCACCACCGCACGGATCACGTCGGTCAGGACGCCAGCGCACACCTCGGCCTGCGTGGAGGAGACAGTTTTGAGTCGAGAGGTATGTGTTTGATTAAAGTAGGGAGCTATACGACCTGCCACCCATGACCCCGGCGCAGATAGCCCTTAGCCCCACGGATGGTCGGGACAACTACACCAAAACACACTAATCGTCGCATTCTCTTTTAACTAGGCTCCAAAGGTTTGTGAATATGAGAATGTATTCAGGCCAAAAACACCCCAGTGTAAATCGCTTATAATGCGAGATAATGAGGTCATCCCATTGGTCCACAGGTGGTCACGGGGTGCTACACGCAGCGTTGTGAGATGATGCGGCCACCTCATTGGTCCACACGTGGTGCTACATGCAGCATCCTGAGATAATGCTGCCACCCCATTGGTCCACACGTGGTGCTACATGCAGCGTCCTGAGATAATGCTGCCACCCCATTGGTCCACACGTGGTGCTACATGCAGCGTCCTGAGATAATGCTGCCACCCCATTGGTCCACACGTGGTGCTACATGCAGCATCCTGAGATAATGCTGCCACCCCATTGGTCCACACGTGGTGCTACATGCAGCGTCCTGAGATAATGCTGCCACCCCATTGGTCCACACGTGGTGCTACATGCAGCGTCCTGAGATGATGCGGCCACCCCATTGGTCCACACATGGTCATGGGGTCTATCTCGGACGGAAACTCGGTACGAAGCTTAACTTTTTTGATGCCGTTATCTTCTATGTTGTTGTTCTATGAAACAGTTTGTTAAACTTTATTATCAGTAGCCCATGTTAAAAATACACCAGCAGCATGCATAGGAGAGCCGATGCACAGAATATGTTACACATGGACTTATGTCCGTGCACAGCGCTGTACTGTTTACTGCACAAACTTGCACGATACCGTAATACAATTCAGTAAATGCGGAAGCTATCTGTTTCATTTAAATTTTCTCATTGAAAAAACATACAAATGGCATTAAGATAATATTCTACATTATTTATTTATTTATTTTTTAAATAATGTAACTTCGGTTTTAGTGATCATCTGCTTAGTGATCAAATTGCTCCGGACAGCGGATTCCACTGTATTACCAAAACATTAAGAGCATAAACCAAAGTGCTTATCTAGGTGTGTATATACATGTATATATGTACTCCCTCCACGGACAGCCGGATGAAATATAGCAGTTCTGCTAAGTCTGTCATGTACAACCATCTTCTCATGTCCTATAATAAACTTAAATCACTCATTACAGACATGCGTTTTGAGTTTTTTTTTATGATCCTGGTCTTAATCAGTTTAGTGGAAGTTGTAAGAAAAGTATCTGCCAAGCTATTAATTTGATATCAGCTCAATAGACGAGTTTACGTGTGAAACACTGGGGGGAGTCATTTTGTCCCGCGCTTCTGCAGGTCACTTTCGGTGCTTATATGTATGTATATAATGTCTGGTAGAAGGCCGTGGTACGTGGACACAAAAACACACAAAACGCACACCAGTTCAAAATCCGACCACTAGATGTCGGTCTGTGACCAGTTACACATCACTCTCCTTGCTTCGTTAACCTTTTTGTATAAATATTGATGAAATACAATCAAAATCCTACTTGAAGTTTCTCAACGAGTGGTCACATGTTCTTCTGGACCAATAGGCTGTCTGCTTCTACTAGTCCAAAAGGAATGAGACAATGGAACGGGTTGAACAGATTATTAAATCTTGCACTTGTGGGTCACAGATAGCATACCGCAAGTTACCACCACAATTTTTAAATAACCCTATAGGTGTGTGCTCCCACCGAATAAACATGTTGAAAAATAGCCAAATACACGGCAAGTAAATGACACCGGAAGTGATGTTCAGACACCGGAAGTACCCCCCAAACTCTATAATTGGAGGCGTTTCACTCTTGACATGCACTTCTACACTAAAAGAAATTAAACATTGAACCAACTTTTAAAAATTGCCGCAATCCATTACATCTATTTTTCTTCATTGAAGTTATTCATAAACACATGTTTTGTCTTTGTTTTAATAACTAGCCTGTAGCTGCAATGAATAACCTTTTTAAAGTAATCATCAAAATTAAGGCACGCAGCCATTAGTACATGCAATGGGGTCGTGGGGTCTGTGAGTGTGTACTTGTGGGTCTGGGAGTATCTGTCTGTGTGTAGACGTGGGTCTATGAGTGTGTGTGTGTGTGTATTTGTGTGTCTGTGTGTAGATGTCGGTGGGTGCAACGCCGCGGTGTGCGTGGTCAGCGGCCACTTAGCTGCGCTGTGCAGACATTCTGGGCGGACGTACGCTTGGAACCCGCCGAGAAACCACCAGACTCAGCACACACTGACACACACAGACACACACACTGAAACTCAACACACAGACAAAACACTGAAACACACAACCATAGACTGTACATAAGTAGACGGAGCGTGCGTGAAGTCATCCTATGGCTTTCATCCTAGCCGGGTTGAAGCCTCCCACAGCGCGGTGCCATTGCTGAAAGTACTCGTATATCCGGAGACAAGTGGAGGTAGAGAGAGCTATACGGTAAGTGAGCTGAAATAAAAAATATTAACGCCAAATCTGACGCGTTTGTGAAATTATGACCCCCCTCACACAATCAACCGTTAATTATCCTGACAGCATACATTAAAACATCAATTAGAAACTATCTTTAAATAGGTTAAAACAGGCTGCTAAGATTGGAATATTTGTATTGGAAACTACCATAGTGCGCGATTTCCGGAGACGAGGATCCACCCATACCAACCCGGAAGTAGGCACGGACATCAAAACAAAAGCCGTGTCCATTTTTATATACAGTCTATGCACACAACCCAACACACTGACACACAGTCTCAGACACACGCTGAAAAGGGTCCAGGAACTATTTAATGACCCGAGGGCCCAGCGGCAATTTTTGCGCCGATTTCTGTTACGTTACTTTTAAAATTGGGTAATCTGATTACGTTAGTAATTACAATTTAGATTTTGTAATTGTTAACATCTTCCCAACCCTGGTTATGCTAAAAGGATCCCACATAGAAGTCACCAATCGAATGCTTCATGTGAAGTATGGTAAAACTTTTTTTGTGAAGTATGGTCCATAACTTTTTGAGTTTTTTTGTAAAGAATTCTTGAACATGGATCCACAGCACGAACCGGATCATCTTTGAATTTTAATGAATTGTTGCTCAGGCCAACAACCATCACTGGTAAAAAAAAAATCATATATATTTAGATACAATATGTATTATACATAATACATATTCATACAAAGCTGTTTTTGGGTCAATTCGTCCACAAACCAACAAACATACACAACAGAGGTCAGTGTTGTACCCGAACATGTTCAAAGAACGATAGTTTATGAACCCCTTCGTATTTTAGGTGAACGTGAACAAGACGTTCAATTATGCTTGATGAAGGTATAATTGTGAATGCACTCTTTTTGAGATATTGAACTGAGCTGTATTTTAGTACAGAATATGTTCATATCAGATTTCAAAAGCCTGCAGCAAAAACACAGCAATAAAAGCAAAAAACACATTCCAAACTGCACCGTTTCTATTTCAACCTCTGAGAATCTAACCCAGCCCCTAACATAATACAACATTAAACAGTTAAATATTTTGTTTTGCTTGTACACTGGCAATAATGTTGACAGCAACATAAAAAAAGAACTAACAACGAACTAGGTTCATTTTGTGGAACCACCTGTTCATAGTTCAAAATGATGACCTATGAACAATGAAAGAACGAATACATTTTACAAGGACCTCCTTGAGTAGGTAATAAAGGCAAAGACTGGCAGGGAGTTGGACAGCACTGCCAGAGCAGCAGAGGTGGCAAGTAATCAAGTACAAGTACTTAAGTACTGTACTTAAGTAGAACTTTCAAGTATTTGTACTTCTAGGTGTACCTTTTTCTGTGAGTACTTTTTACTTCCACTCAGTAGATTTTTAATAAAAATATCAGTACTTCTACTCCATACTTTTCCCAAAACAGGGTTGTTATTTTTTTTCTTTTCTTTTTGTTCTGCAACGACATGGTAGGGCTACATGTATAGCGTGGCTGAGTCAGTATGGGGCGCTACTTGGTAATGCACTGAGTACAGTAGCAGTTGATACGTTGTTTTCATTTATTCTCTGGGTGTGCTGCTCAAAAAAAAGGTCACGTGCAAAGTGTTGAGGCAAATTTAGGTTTTGTACTTTGTACTTTATACTTTCAAAAATACTTTTGACTACACTTTAGAGCATGTACTTTTTACTTTTAAAAAGTACATTTGTCAGCCTGTACTTTTTACTTTACTTGAGTACATATTTGGAGTCAGGAATTTGTAGTCTTACTCGAGTTGTTTTTTTACAAATGTATTTTACTCTTGCTCAAGTAAGAAATCCTGGTACTTTTGCCATCTCTGCTTGGCACTAACCATTTCAGTCGATACCACTTTCACGGCAGGGAATGTGCACTAATGGTTTCATGTCCACCAAATATTATGCACAAATTATGTCTAAACATAAAGGCATGACATGTGAAGAAGACATTTGTAATTTGTGCCAATTAACAGTGAATTATTTGGTCTATGGACTATAAGATATGAGTGACTGTGTGAAATGTTGCACAGATTGCCCTGCAGCAGTGCACAGAGCTGAGCAGAGCTGCAGAGGTACTCAGAGATCTTGAAGGTTCAATACATGGCAAACATATATCGGGATGAAATAACGTTCCCGCTCCTCCACGGTGCAAAATAAAAAAAAAAGTAGAAATAGACAAGTAACAATAGTGGAACAGATTAAAAGCAGTCAAAATACAGATAAAAAGTTAAAATGTTAAAAGTAAAGTGCTGTACACAATATATGTGTATTTGCGTGCGCGCTCATGTAGTACTTAGCTCAGTCCTGTGGGCAGTGAAACCAGACTGGGGGGGAGAGATGGTCGAGAGTTTAGCTGTCCCTCAGTCTACTGGTCCTGGACTGAAGTCTCCGCAGTCTTCTACCTGATGGTAGAAGACTAAAGTAGCTGTGTGTAGGGTGAGTGGCATCGCCTAAGATCTGGGTGGCTTTGCGGGTCAGACGAGTACAGTAAATGTCATGAATGGATGGGAGAGGGGCACCCATGATCTTCTCAGCTGAGAAGAGATGGGCAGTATTGCAATTACTATTTTTGAATATACTTTTAAACTTCAAGATTACATTTTATGAAATCTATTTCTTACATGTAGTTATTCTTTAGCAGTGTAGTATATTTGGTATATTTTGGAAGAAGAGGGAAACAGAGATGTGCAGTAATGCTTCAGTCCGTAACTATTTTGAATATACTTTTTATCTTTTGGGATACATTTTTTACATGTAGTTACATTTTTGCATGGTTTTGGTATGGTTTGTAATCGCTAAACCTTAAAACAACTTAAATGGTGCCGCAGTGGCTGAGGTGCCGCGGGGCATGCTGGGATTGAAACCATGAGTGAGTGAGCTTGCGGAGGGGTATAAGTACGATCTGGATGATGCTTGGCAAGTAGCCAGGCTGGCCTCTTGTCGACTGTCATCCAGACGTGCCTTTCCCAGTAACACTTGCCTGCTCCTCCGAGTGGAGGCGCCCCAATCATTACATTGTCGCTCAGAAGTGGGATTGGCCGCTCGGTCAGGTGGTGGGGTCCGTGGACGAGGAGCGCGACAGAGATTCGGCTCCTGAGGCCGGTAGCCTTGTGGGAGGCGAGGCGGTGTAATGAATGGTGCCACCGGGGCTGAGGTGCCGCGGGGCATGCTGGGATTGAAATCATGAGTGACTGAGCTGTAGCTTGCGATATGAGAACGATCTGGATGATGCTTGGCAAGTAGCCCGGCTGGCCTCTTGTCGAACATTATCCAGACTTGCCTGCCCCTCCGAGTGGAGGCGCCCCAATCAATTGTGTCAGTCATTGCACGGCAGGTCTGCAAGCTAGCCACAGGAACCCAGGCTTTGGCAAAGCTAAGGTTAGCAAGGTAGCAGGCACTGTATCTAGAATCTGCTGCCACCGACTGGCAGCTGAAATCACCTGGCAAGTCTCACCTGTCACAAGAATGCTGTTTGATTTTGTTTACCAGCACGCGGGTGTCTGAAAAGATTCAATATTTGATCCAGAATTACATAATAGTTTCCAATTAGTCTCTCAATATTTCTTGCTAACAGGGCTTGAAAACGGAATTATTTTTAGTTCTCTGAACCGCTCCACCACCAAAATATCGGTCCTGAACCGGTTCGGAACACAAAAATGTTGTTTGTTCTTAAAGTTCCTTATATTGTGCAATGTTAAGTTTAGATATAGTTTATACAAAATATATTTGGTGGACTTTCCAACTTCAGTGTAACTGTATTATCGACATTTGCTTCCTTGTCTGTCCACAAGATGGAGCCCCAGATGCATGGGGCTTGATGACTGAAAATGAAAATTGAATGGATGCATAACCAGAAATAGTCTCCCAGATATAGGAAATGTTCAAATATATAGAGAACAGAAAAAAATGTTTCTAACCGGTTTTGTGGATTTCATAATGTTTCTGTTCCGGAACATTTGAATACATCTTTTTTCGTTTCCGTCTCCGCTCCTCGTAAAATTCCATAAATTTCCGTTCGTTTCTGGTTTTCGTTCCTTGAACCGGTTCGGAGCCCTGCTTGCTAAGAAAAGAAAAACAAGTAAAAAAAAACTTGAATAAATTCCAACGAATGATTTCTGAGCTGCAATTGTTCATAATATAATACAGTCGGAAAAAACCTGGAATCTAATAAATTGGAAGACATGAGTCTGTTGGCGGATCTCATTAACGATCTTGCCAGCCACTCCCACTCCCACTTGTCAAAATATAAGCCGGTGCCACAAAGCACATCCAATCCAGTAATGTGGCAAGATTTAATGATATAATATTTACATTTAGATTGGACCTTTAGTCCTTTATATAACAGAATCAGAATTACTTTTGAATGTGGATAAAATATGAATATTTGCATCCTTAATCTTCATAGAAAATATACATGAGTCACCATCACCTGATTATTATATAACTTGTTGATCATACCGCGTGACCAACATCACCAGCCCACCAGTGACTGCACCATTTCAAGAATAGACACTGGGAGAGACACCTGATATCAAAGGGGATTATCTGCCCGCTTTAAGAACCACCCTGCCAGAGAGATGCCAGGGTGCTAGGACCAGCTAGTGTTCCCCGGTGGACAAGACTCCCGCATTGTATATGATTATATTTGACTGAAACTCTGTTAAATAATAATACATATACTGTAATATATAGAATGATCTCCGGCCCACCTTGATGACTTTAAGCATGCTGTTCTATATTGATCAAGCAAAGATGATCGCTAGTAACATTTTCAATAAAATAACAATAGCCCTTTCAATCATATACATTTTTCAAAGATATGGACTTGTGTTAAACGAATCACCCTATTTTTAGTACTGTGACAAATGAATGAAACCACAGTGAACATTGAACTATATTGGCTGGAGCCAAAATGGTTAAGGAAAAACTCTACTGTATGCAACACAT
>OMKY01059950.1:0-12530 GCA_900302395.1 Bregmaceros cantori | reverse complement strand
TACTTAAATACCTATTGTAATTATAATTACACATATTTAAATATAATAACTTATTTTTTTCTTCTCAGATTTCTAGGCCTTCTCTGAAGGCCTAGAAGGCCCTGAATATTCCCCACTGATATTACTAGTGTTTCTTGCTCACCGAACCGAAGTGCCGATGTAGGGTGGATTGCTTTAATGTGGGCCATTATGTGCAGCTTCCTAATGTGGGACAGTTAGTTACCTAATGAAAGTGACAGTGACATGTAGTGTTAGAGAGTCACATTATCATAGTTTGCTTTTACCACAGTTTCACTGACATTCATTAGTTTAGGGAGGAGCCAGGGCTACTGGAGCTTAGGAGTCCCACATTAGGCAGTGTCCCATATTAGGGCAAACCAGCCTACACCCTCTTAAATCAGTTACACAGCACTATTCAGATATGTATTGCTGAAAAATGATTTATTTTATGATTTTTATTTAAAATACTCTATTTAAATGTATTTAAATTGATTAAAAAATGGCGATACCTTGTCTTATTTTCACCATTCAAAATATGTTTTGGAGCAGGACAACCTAACTTTAATCAGGGTTTTCACCGGGTTCCAACATTCAGAAAAATCCTGTGTCCATTTAAATGGGTAAATTCATGGGTCCGCGTTGGCCAAGTGGTTATGGACGGCACTGACGCCGGAAAAAAATACTTTAAAAAAAAAGGGTATGATTTTCACTATTCAAAAAGCATTAGGAAGGAATTTAAATGTATTACACATCGTAACAATATCTTCTCATTGCTTGGGCTTACCTGTGAGCTGGAGGCTTGGGGTGAATGCAGATAGCTGTCTGTTCATCCTGGCGGACGCACACTTTGTGTGGAGGGCAGCGCACCATGGAACACGGCTCTTTGGTAGAGTCTGCACCAAAAGGCAAACAAGCAGCGCATTGTCAGTGTGTGTATGCGAAGTCTGAAGACGTGATAGATCACTGGCATGTATACGGACGATTGGATTAAACAGGAGATCGCTCCATGGCACGCAATGCCCGCCCACACGCACATAAGCCATCCAACGCTGTAGACCCCGTGACCACCAGTCCACCCGGTTCCCCTGAGCCCCCCATGCCGACCGGGCCGAGACAAGCAGCGAGAAGCCTGGAGGAACGCAAGCAGCTCACGATTTTGATCAAGGTGGCTGGCTTCACTGGATGCATTCTAGCCTGGCGAGCCAGAACCAATGCATCGTCCACGCATCGCACATCGCTAGACGTTGCATTGGGTCTGGGAAAATCAGGCTTTGCTCGTATCCGGGACCAATGTTAACTAAATTATTCAACTCGAAAGAGTTTGGTATGGGTGACGTGAGACGTGGGCGGAGTTTGGCCTCTACGCTGCATGTCCCACCTACTGTGCTGTGATTGGATAACACGATTTGATTGAATCTTTTTTTTGACACATTTTTCGATCCTGGTTTTACCAGACCCAATGAACGTTCTAATCGCATGCGATTAGAATGTTCGTGGACGATTTGATGGTTCTGGCTCACCAGGCTAGATGCATTCCGCCAACAACCCATCCATCGTCCACACCTTGGGTTTCCGACCATTTCTCAGGGAGTACACAGTGCACTGCAATTTAGTGTGTAGGACACTGCCCTACACACTAAAACATAATGCACAAAGTGCACAAGTGCACCAATTGAGACTCAGTGGCTGTCTGAAATCGTTCCCTATTCCCTATATAGTGGCGCACGTCATTTTGTAGGGGTGTCCGAATACTCCGTGTACCCTATATAGTGCACTCAAAGTATCCCACAATGCATGCAAAAAGTAGTGAGCACTGATGTACCCTAGACAAAGCAATATAACCAATAATGCATTGTGAGACGCATTAAAAATGACCTAACTGACAAAAACATGGCATGGCAGTCAAAATTCTATTTAATATTAATATACAAATATTAAAACTATTTTATTATAAAATACATAAAGTTTATTATTAATAGTTACTACTCTAACATCAAACATTAGATAAAACAACATTATATAGAATATTAAATGTGATCTAAAGTTATACTTCAATGATTCAACACCCGTAGTTGAGAACAACACATTATGTTACCAGTGACGTGTTTTTGACATTGAAGCTAAGCAGGACAGCAGGCGCCCGCTGTCCGCGAGGAGCGGAGCGGGCACTGGGAATGGGTGGGCGCCGCAATGGGTGGGCGCCGCAGCCAGCAGCAGCTGCTCCCTCCGGAGCATCGCGCCCGCTGTCCAGCCGTCCGGAGGCTGTGTATTCTCAGGCCATGTTCTTACTGCCGCTCGGCTGCAGTGAGCGGAACTCTCGCTGCGGTTTGTCCGATCCCGATCGGCTAACAAAAAAAAAGGCAATAACCGCTAGTCAACAAACAAAAAACGCAACTACGGAACCGCAATACATCTCAATGTTGGAGAAATAAAAACAATACAATTTAAAATTTGGAGCAAAACCGTGCATCCCTAGTCTCAGCTCATTGGGGCGGATGATGGATCATCTGATGCTGCGTGGAGCGGTTTTACTGCAAGCTGGATGGATTCCAGCTCGAGCAGGTGTTCTCCCTGGCAGAACCCACTGCCAAGCCAGGTGTGTGGACAGTGGGTGGGTCACTGCCCCACTTGATGTGCCCATGCAGAAGCCTCCCAGAGGTTGCAAACGGCCCGAGCCATGCCCATAAAACACAGACAATAGCCTTAAAATGCGGCTGCCTTGGAAATTAACAATCACACGTGACGATGCACATGATAATTGCACGGAACACTCTCAAACTTAGCTCTTTATTACTTGTCTCTCTCTCTCCCTTTCTGGGGCATGGAAGTGAAACATCCCTTCATACACGAAAAAGTATCCTGCCTTTTACAAAAAGTTGAGGTGACATCAAAAACATTTTTAGACTGTTTCCTGTATTTGAATTGTGCTAATGATGAAATTAGAACAAAAAAAAATAGTTAGGCCCTTTCCTGGTTGCTATACACTCTTTGTATGAAGTGGAAGTTTCCAGTCATCCCAACCCACCGCCGCGTTCTAAAATCTTCTGATGATGTTCTGAAGATTTCTGATGTCACAAATTGTCTTGTTCTTCGTACGTCAGGCATGTACATTGGCACCATGTATATGCATTATCGCCCCCTATAGTATTAGCGCGGAACTGCGCCAAACTATTTCAACTAATGACCAAAACTTGATAGTATAGCATGTTGGGTCTATTTACATGGCACACAATGTGGAAATATTACCGTTACGGCGCTGTGTGTACTGTGAAATAAGATTCAGAATGGGGCTGACTTGGAGCAACGGTCTATCCCGCTGTGCCAGGGGGCCTTGAGTGATCGTTGGTGTATCTTGGTACTGTGTGATGTATGTGTTGTCTACAAGGTACTCTATGGCGATATGATGTGTAGCAGGTAGACATTGCAATTTGACATTGCAATCTCCAAAGTTGAATTCCGTGGCTGTGTCCAAAATCGCTCCCTATTTCCCGTATAGTGGACTATATGGGGTCACACCATTTTGTAGGGGTGTCCGAATTCTCCATGTACCCTATATAGTCCACTGAACGTATCCCACAATGCAGCTCAAAAAGTAGTGAGCATCGGATGTACTTTAGACGAATTAATATAACCCATAAGGCATTATTATACAGCCCATGTCTGTGTGTACGCAGCCTATCATCCGTATGACCTAGCATCCGTAATACAATGCCCAAAACCTTCACATCAGCAAACATGTATGTAGGTTCATCTCTCTCCCGTCCATAGGTTGTCCCTCAGGCGTTCACAGTCTGACACAGTTTGTGCTGCTAGCACAGCATATTCACTTGTCTCTCCTAGGAGTTGAAGCCCTGCCTTTCTATCCCTCTCCTTCTCTTTTATGGGCGCTGGCTCCTGCTGTCTCCTGTTTTGTCCACACAGAAGACGGGCTTACAGGCCTTCTCTGGAGACCCAAATGATTACGGGGCAGCCTAAGCCGCTACAAATGAATGCACGACTCACCGGTAGATTTATGTCTAGCCGCTAAGTCTTTTCTCTTATTAGAAACTTCACAGAATGTTCTGAGCGTCGACACCATACTAATAGCCTAGACTTTGTCTATCTGGAGGTCAGCTGCTACTTTATATGATGACCGGCTTGACCTTTCGCTTTGAGTCTGTCTTCCCCACTTGGATCCAGCCCATCTCAGGGAAACCGCTGGAGATGCTCTCAAATAATTTCATCTTCAAACATTTTAAATTAAAGGTTATTAAGTATGATCTGGTGTCTGCACCAGCTCCACTTTCTTACACACTGAACAGTGCACACAGATGATTTCCTTTGCCTAGGCAGTCCTCACTGATTTAATCATTTCTATATACGCAATATAAATACCTGGGGACCATAATAAATAGCAATCTAAAACAGAGCTTTCAGTATGAAATGAATGCGCAGGACTTTCAAAAATACTTTTTTTAGTTTTTTTTCGGAGCCTGTACTTTTTACTTTCAAAACTACTTCTGAGTACATTTCAGTCAGATCAGTCTGTACTTTGTACTATTACTCAAGTTGTTTTTTCACAAATGTATTTTACTTCTACTCAAGTAAGAAAGACGGAACATGCCGATTTCAAGAATTATTGGATTCACAAGTGTTCATGTATGCACCTCAGTGGATCGGACTGAGTTTATATTTTATTTTGAATCGGGTCGAAAGAGGTGCTTTTGTGGGTTGGCAAGCCGACTACATGTACGGAATACAGCCGTGTGCAGCCACCAGGATGTGTGAACCCAAACACACAAGACCGTTAACGAACAGTTTCAAATTTGTTCCAACTGTGTGGATGAGTCGGGAGATGGCGACTCTGCTATGTTATCAGCATTGGATGCTAATAACTCCAGGACGCGATGTGTTCTTCAGAAACGACTTGTTCATAGTCAACTACGGGGGTTTTCTGTTACCAAAACAAGGGCAAATATTCCCAAATCACACTAATGATATGCTGATTTCCTGACTACATAAAGTACATATTAGGAAAAGTTATTATGCATAAATATGTCATTCTTTCTCTCTCTTATTGCCTGCCGTTGAACGCTTTCTGATGAGTTCCCTTCCTGAGTCGTAGGTTATTAGTAATCCCAACTGTCTTGTTAGCCCAATACTGTGTTCTGCTGTTGAGATGCTAAAATTCACTCAGCTGGCACTCGAAAGACACCTAACTCTCTTCCCTGTAAACTGTTGATTGCCCAATGCTATGATTGGTTGACATGACAAACAGTACTGCATTCTCATTGCATAGAAGAATGTTCCTGTGCCGTGATTTGTCAGATCTTCTGTGAAGTTGAATAACTGATGTGCTTCTGAAATTAAACCAGAGCGATTCGGACACACCTCCAACCTGAATGATGTCCAGTTTGTCTCTCCTCTTGCCTCAGACAGAGTGCTAGTGTTGATTAGCAATTTTACTGGGAATTTTCATTAAATCACACTGACAGAGACAAATGGATATTCTATTGATTCAAATGATGTGATATCGTATAGCATGCTATTTTGGGCCACGATGAATGTCCCAGCCCTAATTGTGCCTTCTCTGCACATGACACTGAATATCTCAGTTCAGTGTGGAAAAAACACATTCAATTCCAAGACGCACACACCTGGAGGTATGTGTTTTGACACAATTCGGCAGCGAGGGGAAATGTGTGACTTGTGTGTGAAAATGTGACTGATGGTGGGGGATTCTGAAAGGAGACAGTAGGGGGCAGAGGGTGAGCGAAAGAGAGAGAGAGAGACACTGTCAAGACAGAATGGGAAGGAAACTATTATTTGGAAATGAGGATTGGATTGAATGGAATTTGGATGCACCTATCAAATATTTTAGCAAGTATTCACCCAAAATGTTCATTGATTGAGTAATCGAATAACATATTTTTGCAACAATCAATTATGTTCAAGACAAGAAAATAATTGTAATGGAATAATTAATAACCAAAATTGTCAAATTAACTTTTCTGGGTGCTCATTTCAAAATGGTCCGAACCAAAAAAAAAAAAAAAAAACCTAAAAAAAGTTTGATTAATACGAGCATGTGATTTTTTTTCCTTGTTTTCCTTCTTGTGAAGAGATACTATTTGAAAAAAAATGAAGGCATAAAAGGGAGTTTGTCTGTGAATGGACGTCCATTCCTTTCCTCAAAGCGAGGAAAGGAACAATGAACCAAAACAAAACATTGGATCTCTGGAGAAGGATGACCCATTTGGTGCACGCTCTGTTACTAGCAGAGATGGTGGAAATATGATCATTATCATTACATAGCGTGACAGTAATTTTACCAACGTGGGCGGCACGGGATACTGTGATGAACACTTGAACACAATGCTGCAATGCATTGCCTTATTTGTATAACTGGTGTATATTTTTATTAACTCATTTGTAATTAACTCATTGCCAGGGTTTTTTTCAACATGTGAGTGTTTTTTTCAAGACCCATGACTCCAAAGTTTTGGAGTCATGAGTCATGGGTCAAGAAAACACCTAGCAAAGGAAACTCCAGAATTTTCTTTATCTTCAGAAAAAACAACAACAACACTTGTTCCTACCCATTTCCATTCTGTAGTTATAGCCTCCAGAACAGGGGTGGGTATCGATGAAAAGTGCTAATTTCTGATAAAATCTTTTGAGTAAACGTGGGTGCAGCACTGATGGTGGCTGCTAGGTTACCAGGCCCCAGAGACGCCCTATAAGAAAAAAAAAAAAAACCATGACAGCACAACTTTAGCACTCAATGAGTTAATACGTAACAATGCAAAAAAGCCCTACATTAACTTTCCTTTTCGTTTTGGTCTTTCCCCTCAGAGAAATTAAATGAAAACAAAACTATCAATTGATTAGCCTTGCTGAGTCAAGAAGTATATTCTTTTTCTTTTTTTTAATCCCAGGCCTATTAATAATCCCAATTTTATGATAAGATGTTATTCATAAACATTAAGTGCCTCTGCATTGTGTCCAACCATTGTGATGCAAGAGGCCATGGGGTTAATCCTGGAGCAGCAAAGTTGTTGAATTAGGTCACACACACACACACACACACACACACACGCAAGAGCTTGTCGGTGGTGATTTGTGGTCGGGCAAAGCTGTGTGCAACCTAATTGTTTAGAAGCAAGGAAATTTTTAACGCGCTTCCTAAATTACCGACAGAGGCACCGGCAGCCGCCGACAGCAGCGCCGACAGACAAAGCTGCGGTGCCCGAGATAAGCACGCCATGGTGTAAATGGATTGTGCTGCAGTGTGCTTTCTCCCATGAGCGCACATACGCATTTAAACACACACACACACACACACACACACACACAAAACAACAACACATACACACACACTCCGACACGAGCCCACACACACACAAGCATGGCCACACATAGACATTCTGGCAGCAACCCGGATATGCACACAGACAAATAAAAACGCACCCACACATGTACACACAAATATCGCGCGCCTCTACACACAAACACAAAAAACACCACTTGAGATGGGAGATAGGGAGATCAGGTTTTTCTGTGTGTGCTGTGTGCGTGTACGTCGACACACACAGACACAGACACTCGTCAAGACTTGCAAGTGAATGTTTTTCCCCTATGTATGGCGGCAGGGAAACGGCACGTGTGTCTGTAACAACACACTAGAGGAGTACGGGGTGGTGTTGCGTTGCGTTTGCGTGATGACACACACGCACACAATACACACACACACACACACACAAAGGGCCCCAGCAGGCCTGGCACCGCCGATAAGTCTCGACACTTTGTTATCGCGCATGTTGAATTTTTAATGTGTCGTAGTTCCATTTTTAATGTGTTGTCTTGCGTTGATCAAACCCTTTGTAATGTGCCTTCAAAGTGAGCCACGCGCAAATGTAATCTTGACGCACTTCCCCCTTTTATGACTGAGAGGTCTGCATTAGCATTCGGGCGTGGCTGTTGGTGAGCGAATGACAGGAATAAAGAATTGAGTTCTCCTGCGGCTGCTGCTACTGCTGGGGTTGGACGTATTCTCACTAGACCAGGAAACCTGTTTTTTCTACAAACCGGTGTTCCCAAACTGTGGTGCACACTAGGGCTGGTAATGTTCCTTCAAAATACGATTCCAAATTCTATTTATTTTAATTGATAAAATTGAATAAATGTCAACTTTTTTTTTTCATTTTTTTAGGCCCAATTAAATCGGAAACTGGGGAGAACAGGATTAAATCGGGAACTGGGGAGAAGAGTCGGAGATGGTAAGCGAACTGTCGGCGCTGCTCGGCCTGTGGTCTGGGAGACATGCTCTCTAACCACTCCGCGCCCCCTAAAAGTCAACTTCTACAGCATTTTTTTGTTGCCGGTCGGTGGACAAAGATCCACAACCGAAGCGCATTGTCCACACACTGCATTCTGCACAAAGTGCCAGTGTGCGTTTCGGCATTCCAACATATGTCTTTTTCAAGACCGATAGAAAATTAAGCTTTGTGTCCTTGTCAACAAAACACATAGGAAAGCAAACTTCAGGCTTTCCTCAAAAAACCTGCTTGTGTCTACCTCTTTCCATTCTTTAGTTATAGCCTCCAGAACATGGGTGGTATCACTAAAAAGTGCTGATTTCTGACAAAATCTTGAGTAAATGCAGGTGCAGTGCCGCAGAGGCGGCGTATGGAGCCTATACAAAAAAGGAGTGAGGTACTATAAAAAAAATGTCATAACGTGTCTGTGGCACTGAACAGGTTAAATGGACTGCACCGTTACACAGCTAAACTACAGAATCATCTTTATTGCCATTGTCGAGAGGGATAAGGAAATTGAGACAAAGTCCCGTCTTCTCCCCGTGTCCGTGGGGACTGTTGACACAACAGGGAAATTGCACGGGCCGACGCATATTTCAATCAATACCAAAAAGTGTTGCAGAGGGGCCCGTCGATTCTTGGCCAAAGTCTAGCAACATCTTAGTGCTGCCCTGCATGGCTGTCATTGTGAAGTCATTTATGGGTCATGCACACACAGTCAACTACGTCCGAATCCAACACAAACTTGTCCCGCAAGTCAGTACTGTCAGCCTGCTGACTCACCCCCATTCCAACCACTCAGAAACGCACCCTAAAAATTCTGTCAGAAAAACACACCCCACCTAGCTGAGAAGCTTGTCGCTTTTGCTGGTTGTAGCAGGGGGAATCTTAAAATAAATCAATACTAGGAATTATTCCTGGTACCGGTCCAAGGGACATAGAATGTAAAGAGCAAAGAATTCGAAGAACACCCAGGTGCATGCAACAATACATTCTTGCGCCATCAGTTTGTAACTGCAACAAACTTTCCTAACCCATAGAAAGATCGTTTTCCACAAATAAATGACATGCCAACTTTTTGGACGCTACATTTAACGTTGATCTATAAATATTTGCGAAACATGTTTTTAGTGTTTTGCCATTGGAGACTGGCCTTGGGGTGTAAGGAGGGGTGCTTTCCTGGAAACAGCTGCTGGAGTGTCGGTGTCTGAGTGTGTGTGCATAGACATGCATGGTGCATGTCTGGTAGATTGATGGCACCCAGCCTCCTCTGTTTTAAGACTTGTCTTAAAACCCATTTTTATCCCTTGCCGAACAAGCAGACTTTGTTTTTGTTATATTTGTTTTTATTGTTTTTTATGGGTGCATGTTTTTTTATGTTTCTGTCATTATATAGGTATAGCACTTTGATTTAAGTGTGGCTACTTACTATTGCCTTCATTTCCCCCACACTACTCGCCCTCCCCGTACATACTTTAGCCTCACCTCATCTCATCTAGCGCTCCATTGTGGGCTCAAACTCAAACCTTGACTTTATACAGCACATTTCATGCAGAGCAACACAAGGTGATTTACAGAAACAGAACTTTGAACTTTACCCACAGCCTTAGCCTGGCGAGACAAACAAATTGTCCATGCATCTAGGCCTGCAACTAACGATTATTGTCATTATCGACTAATCTGTAATTTTGGCTGACAATTAATCACTTTATTTTTTGTTCGTAATCGTAATGATTATTTACCTGCAGAAATATTCACTATTAAAATTTAGCAATTTAAAGTTCTGCTATCTTCCCTTATTGGTAACTTTTACAAGAGCCTGCTGTTCTGTGCTAACCAACCTTACTTGTTTAATTGTATTTTTTGTGTTGCTGTGGGTCTTAACAGTATTCAGTATTCAAGAGAACGGGTGGGGCTATGACACTTGGAATGGAGACTGGCATTAGGTGTGCACAATTTGTTTTCTTTGGCTTGCCAGGCTACCAAAGCCTTCCAATCTAAGCAGAATGAGCAAAAATAAGCAAAGGCACACTACAGACATACACAGACAGGCATACAGTAGGCTGATGTACCGATGACGGTAACACCCTAGTTTTAAGGCTGGTCAAAGCGATGTGTCCTAAACTTCTTTTTAAAAAAAACTTCAACAGTCTCCACGACCATGCGGCCTCTCTGTGTGTTCTTGATTGTTCTTGATTGACTCGTGGTACGATTAAGAGCCCTGTGCCAGTGGACCTCAGATTCTGCAGCAGCTGATATGGTACAAGCAGATCACTTCTCAGGCTGCTATACAGACATCGGAAGTGTGTTTAATTACTAGAAAGACACTAAAACGCTCATGTATGTGCCAGAACCAGCAAGGCAGAATCTGCTCACATCTGATTATTAGACACAAATTCACCTGTCACCTTCAGCAACATCTCTTGATGCTTTTGGAGGAACAATAGTTGTACCTGGTCGTCAACGTCAGGACACTTCTCTGCTCATGGAGAACATTGTATTACTTACTTGTTTACTTGCTCAATAACTGTTGCCTTGATTTATCTAATATATTCACTCAGTGAGATGAATATAACTCTTGTCTCAACTCTTTACACACACAGAATAGTATTCACAGATATTGTGAATTCCCTCAGCACAACAAAATAATAATACATTCGAGAGGGAGAGAGAGCGACAAAGAGAGAGGTGTGGAAGAGAAGGAGGAGTGGAAGAGATATATGGAGACAGAAAGAGAGAATCCCCAGTTTGATAAATGCACAGACAGACACACTTGCTGTGCACGGTCAATCACTTACACTGCTGACAGTGTAATGAATGACAGGGAACCGCACCAAATGGCCGAGTTGAAAAATGTCTGTGAATTGTAGGTCTTTCTCGGTCCCTTCTTTATGTGCCTCTGAAGTGAGTCCAACCTCAGAAATGTTTTTCACCCCCAGAATGATTTCACCAAACAACTTCCCATTGCCTTATGCAAAGGAGGTTTAGGGATTGAGCCGGTGCCATGTGGCCTTTGGTGTTATGGCTAGGGATCAGAATCAACCTTATTCACCACTTGGTATATGCAAGCAATATAGACGGGTTCATGTTCTTAAAACAGGGGGCTGACATTTTGAAAATACGACTTGAAGTTACTTACTCGGTGTGGTCACATGTTCTTTTGGACCAATGGGATGGCTGCATTCACTGGTAAGTATGTAACAAATGAGTAAATGGAATGGATAGTGCAGGTTATTGATTTACATTTGTGGGGTATAGATCCACACTAGAACATCTGGGTGTAGAATAGAACAGCGCAAGTTACCACCAACATTTTTAAACAATCCCATAGGTGTGTGGTGTCCCATGGGGAACGAGATTGTGACGTCAGGCGAGGAAGCCTGCTGCCATTTCAGGTGGAGCGCGGCGCTGCTCTTCCGCTTTGTGACACGCAGGAATCGCCACGTGTGAGCGTGCACGCACACACACACATCAACACACACAGTGAAGCAAGCCACGTTGATAAGCACACATGTGTGTATGCCGTGCTGCTGGGCACGGTCGTGCACGCGTAGAGAGTGGACCGTAGTTTACACGCGCGCGTATACGCTTGCACGACCATGCCCAGCAGTGGGCCATACACACACATGTGTGCTTATCAACGCGGGCTGCTTTGCTATGTGTGTGTGTGCGCTGGGATTTGCGAGGTCTCTGTAACGAGGACTTGAATATTTCTTTTATATTCTCGATATGGACCATTTCTACCTCCTCTCTAGTTTTTGATCGTTCACATTTAAATTGAAGTGTGTATCGACAGTGCACATTTGAGGCAAGTGTCAACCTTTGTGTCCACGAATGCTCAGATGCGCGTGCGTGATTGCACGCATACTTTTGCAGGTGCGCGCAGCCGCGCCAGTCGGCATGCAAGTGGGGGAGGCCGCTCCTACTGGCTCCTCCTAAGGACTCGTCGCATTGCTCGCAATGCGTTTTGGAAGCGGACTCGAACGTGATCGCTTGTCCCCAATTAAATAGACAACTTCAAAAATAAATCAGAACACAGCGACGCAACAAGACCAGAAGTCATATTCAGCCGAGACTTATTCCAAACTCATCTATAGAGACATGGAATTTGGGTTGGACACAGTATGCACTCCAGTGAACATTGTAGCAGAATAATCACTTCGTAATAACAATAAAATAACTACAGGTATGCAGTCGGAGCCGACTGCTAACACGCTTTCCAGTAAGGGGGGG
>OMKY01059935.1:0-17664 GCA_900302395.1 Bregmaceros cantori | reverse complement strand
ATGTGCGATGCGTGGACGATGCGTTGGTTCTGGTTCGCCAGGCTAGAGGCGTGTGTACAAGTGCGTCGGTATTGTCCACTTGTTAAAAGATGCACGGAGACTTCCGTTAGTATAGTTGTGGCTTTAATTCCTCATGCCGACAACCACTTCCATCGTGACATAACTTCCATAAAGCCCCGAACACCAAGGGCACAACCCCGACGACGCTATTACCGTAAGAGACTGAACAGGGCTCAGCTAGAAAACCATAACAGTAGCGGCTCACACAACACTGGGCCTGTGGCTTGAGTTCACGGCACGCGCAGCGTTGCGAGTTCGCTCCCCCTCACATGTGTGCTGTAGGTCTGCTTTCAATATCAATAGAAATGTGGGGGAAAAAAATACCCTGACTGGCATGGTACCACACTATATTATCAGTATTTTAAAGAAGCAAATGTTTATGATCGATCAGTAAATGTAATAATTGAGTAACGCCCATCACAAAATTTTACATCCCTGATACTACATTTTACCAGCAATTCTTCTTAGCTAAAAATAAAATACAGTTATGCAGTTTGTGGTTCTAGTCTGAGGGCATGCTCAGAGAACAGAGAAGGACCAACCAAAAATTGCTGGTTCACGCTGCTGAAACAGCCTGATAGGAATAAAAACCTAGAGGATTTTATGCAGACAATGAGCTTCAAAAAGGTTTGCGTGTCCGAACCAGGCATGTACAACACTCAAGATAATAAGGCAATAAAAACACTGATAAGGAGAATCAGTCAACCAGTAATAGATTTCCGATCACACACCACTGTAAAAAGATGCTTCCAGTAACATACAATCAACATCCTTGATTCCTCAAATCAACATCCTCAAATAAGCAGGAACCCCCAACACACAACACATCCAACTTTGAATAAAAACAGCCAAGCACCATTATTAGAACGCGGGGCAGGGGAGAGGGGATGTTGACGGCAATATGGTTAAAGACACTAAACCGAAAGACGGGCCCCATTCATAGTCATGGCGCTGTGATTTAGATCACAGCGTCCGTAGTGCCACAAGTTCTCCTCCCCTCGACGGCTTCCCCTCGATAAAAAGTTCATTTTGGGGAACCACCTGTTCATAGTTCATGAATGATGAACAAATTCATCTTACAAGGGCAGAGCAGAACTTTGAACTGGTTCATGTTAAAGGTGAACTTTCACAACACTCAAGTCCGCATTCCATGCAAAGAAGCCTATTGGAACAATTAACAAAAAAAAAAGGTTCTCAGTCAGAAAGGTCTAGACCCACAGATCTCTGATCGTCACCAAGGCTTAAAACTCCACAGAAATGTTTGCAGATTAAAATATTTGTGTAATCCAGTCCACGGGGCAGGTGCAGCATTTTTGAAGGCTGTGCTCATTTTAGGCAACCGCAGACTGTCTCACATGGGCTAAACCAGCGAGTGTGAATATACTGCCCTGGCAAGCCAGACCACACGAATTGTCCACACATCCTTCAAACATGCGTTTGGGTTTGGAGTCCATCAAATCAAAAAAATCTGATCCTCGGCTCCGTTTCTGCCGACCAGACCAATCAGAGACACGTTGAGGCGGGCTCTCTGCGAGACGAGATGCTTCCTACTCAATCACTTGTCACGCCTACTGTGCTGTGATTGGATAACTTAAAAAAAAAAAAATAATACGCCCTTATCCCCCACGCCAGACCCCTTTTCGATCCCATCGACTCCAGACCTAGACGCGTGTTTAAGCGATGCGTGGGCGATTCGTTTGGTTTGGCTTGCCAGGCTATGAATATACAGCAGACAGTACATCATAAAAGTAAGCGGCATATTGATAAAGAATTGTGATAAAATTATTTGATCTTAATGATAAAGTTATTATATTCGATATGCAAACTCAGATTATTTCCAGTCACTGTAGAGCTAAACTCATCTACCAGCCATAGACGACACGGCCTTGGCCATAACTTCTTGTGAGCGTCAAGTGAGCCGACTGTCACTTTCTCACTATTTTCACTAGTGCGAGGGATAAAGATTATCCACAAATGCACAGGGGATAAACACATGTATGAGTTCAGATGACTTGGAAAACAACAAACCAAAAAAAAAAAAAAAAATCCAAAATAAATATATCCAGTCGTTGAGGACAGTATCCCAACGCTGTATTGGCCGATCTTTAACCGAAGTCACTCGACATGTACGCATATCAGATATCTTTTCATATGGGATTCATCCTCATGTGGTTCTGGAAAAAAGTAATAGAATTAAAATTATACATGAATAAGATAAATGATCTCCTACTGAAATTGTGTTAAATATTGTAACAAAACGAATGCAAATAATATGATGCCACAGATCAAGTATTCTCTGCCCCAGCTATTCATCCCAGATTCTGATTTAATCCTATCACTATCACTCTAATAAAAGAATGAAAAACGGTGCCTGCGCCAAAAAAATAAATACAATAAAAAATAAAGAGGGAAAGGATTTATAAAAAGAGAAAACATCTGGATGCATACCAGTCTCTTGTGTTCAGTCCAATTGCTCTAGGAATAAATACAGAACCTTCTAAAGCATTCAGTTCTGCAACGCAACAACGGCTCGGTGGCGCTGCACGGTCTGCACCCCCTCGTAAAAACCAAACAACACTTTCACACCAGGGCTGGGCCAGCACACCTGGGCATACCTGTGGCTAGACTGTGGAACACATCATTTTTCCACAGCATCGCAGCCGACTGGACGGAGCTACGACAGGCTGGGGCGAGGTGCAGCAGACAGCCCTACGGCCACCCAGGTAGACAAGCTCCCACACCCTCTACTGCTCTCTAGAGGTGTGACGCAGCGTGCGACGGCTGTCGACTTTGAATCCGAATCAACTTTATTGCCATTGTCAATGTTCACAGACCAGGAATGTTTCTCGGTAACCGGTACAAAAGACATAGTGCAGGAGTATTTAGAAGTGCAAAGAAACTCAAGAAACATAAGGTGCAATAATAGTATATAGATCTTAAATACAGTAGTGTGGCAATGCTTTAAAGGGGAGGAGACATCAAAAACATGTTTTTTAGACCGTTTCCTGTATTTTAATTATGCCGATGATTAATCTTGGCCTCGTTCTGAAATCCCTCATGTGGATCTTCGTCGTACTACATACAGGGGAGTAGTAGGAGGGGTCGTGATCATATCGTATATCGGCACTGTTTTTGGGCCACGATAATTCCATTCCAATCCTACATGATTGTACAGTCTGATAGTCCTAGACATGAAATGACCTTCTAAAACTCTACATGTCATCATTGTACAGTCTAATCGTCCTAGACATAAAGGACCTTCTAAAGCTCTACATGTCATCATTGTACAGTCTAATTGTCCTAGACATAAAGGACCTTCTAAAGCTCTACATGTCATCATTGTACAGTCTAATTGTCCTAGACATAAAGGAACTTCTAAAGCTCTACATGTCATCATTGTACAGTCTAATTGTTCTAGACATAAAGGACCTTCCACATACTAACTTGTGCTGTGCTTTTCTGCCATGTCATGCTTTCAAAAGATGACAGGAGCTTTTCTTCAAGGGTTTGAAGTTTGAACCACGAATGGCATATTTGGTGGTTTTTAAAACTATGGAGGGGAAGCAGAGGTTTCCATGTAGAATTCTTCTAAAAAAACATGACAACACATTATTGCGTTAGTGAAACTCTGTGCCTTTGACCTTGTGACCCACAAGCAGTTGACTCATCCAGTGCCAAAGACGTGTTTCCGTGTTATTGTGACTATTACCGCTGAGTGCCAAAGACGCATTGTCGCGTCTTTGGGAAAAGTGTCGCTAGGTGGCTGTATACGGCACCTAGTGGCACTTTTTTGGCAATAAAACCCAAACCCACCGTCACCTCCCCAACCACATTTCATCAGGATTTTGTGGGAAAACAGCAGTTATTAGTGATACCCAATTACCCACCCCTGGAGGCGATACTAAAGAATAGAAACAGGTAGAAACAAGCATTTTATTTTTTTCTGATGATGGAGTCTGAAGTTTCCTTTTGCCAAGTGTCTTGTTGACAAGGGCACAGAAATTTTCTATGGTTCTTGAAAAAAAAAAACCTGCCACTGGCATGTGCAGAATTTGAAAAGCGCTGCTGGCACTAGATGTGTTAAAGACTGCCCCCATTCATAGTAATGGCGCTGAGGTTTAGATCACAGCATCCATAGTGCCGCAAGTTCTACTCCCCTCACCGGCTTTTCTGCGACATCTCCCGACCTACAATCTCCTCAAACCAGTTTCTGACGAATTCTGTCAACAACGATGGAAAAACTGCGCTTACGTCGAGGAAAAAAAATGACTTCTAAAATGTGCTCCTCTGCTCTACAGGTGAATGAGGAGATAATAAGAGGAGTGAATATTATGATTATATTTCTGCCAACCAATCAAGAGCCACGTTGAGGCGGGCTCTCTGCGAGACAAGATGGATCATACTCCGTCACATGTCACACCTACTCTGCTGTCATTTGATAATTTGGATTTAAAAATAATAATAATAATAATGCTCCCCCACTCACCACACGCCCCTTTTCGATCCCATCGAGACCCAAACACACGTTTGAGCGATGCATGAACAACTCATTTGGTCTGGCTTGCCAGGATACTATTATATAGGTGTGTATATCCTCAACAGTCCAGCATTTGCTATAAATATTGATTTCTCTTAATAAAATTGCATGTAAAGTTTGTGAACATTGACCACACAAACATTCCTAGCAGAACGATTGTGCGCCATTTTTTTTTTTTTTTCAAATTATCTTCATCAATACGACAAAGATAATAATGCCCATTATATATTTTATATTGCCCAGCTCAAGTCGCATGTTTGTATCACCTGCACTGGTTTCCATTGCAACATCCTCATCATTATTGTTGTTGTTATTATTACTACTACTCTGCATCGTGTGCCAGTTTCATGCCACTACATTTCATAAAAGTGCTTCACTGGCAGACAAGTAGATACAAGTACATATAAAACACTGGAACACAGACTGCAGACACGGTTACCTGTTACAACCAGCACTCAATAGAGAAATCTTCACATGGTCATAACCTATTTCATATATTCAAATAGGCTTCTATGCCAAACAGTCTTTATTCCCTTTGCAGGTTTCACAACAAAGCTAGAGGGAAGAATTCAGGCCACAGAGATAAGATGTTTCCGCTGCTCTGCATCTCGTATAGAAGAAGTGAAAGCCTGAATAAAGCAAGCCATTGGACCATATGAAGATCTACTAGCTCAAAACTAAAATGATACAGACATGTCACGAGATCGCAAGGACTCTCAAAAAACAATCCTTCAAAGCACAGTGCCGGGTGGAAGGAGGAGAGGAAGACGGAGAAAGTGATGGGGAGATAACGTCCAAGAGAGAGACGGAGAGAGCTGGTTGAAACGTCTTCAGTGGCACCCCAACAGTCAGCCAGACTAGGGGAGTGATGATGATGGTGCCGTTTCACAGCGCATTCATCCTCCATCCAAGTCAGGGCAACTCCATGCCTTTGACACATTGGCCTGGATAAGCCAGATAGATAGATGCCAAAAGTAAAAGGTGACTGGCATTGGGAGCAACATTTAATAAACACATCTGGGTGGTTATTTTTGAATATTTGGCAACTGATTCAATAATAGATTATCTTTGATTTATACATATAGATATGAAATAGTAAAATTTGTCTCTTTCTCTCAACCAACGAATGTACAACAATCAAGTTACTGAGTCTGACACATTAATTTTTGTTTTTGTTTCTGGGGGTTACATCCCCTTTAGAAGGTCCTTTAAGGTTGCACTGTGTCCATGTCTAGCACCTGTACCAAGAAAAATTCCTAGTCGGTGATGTTGTATCATTGACAATAGCAATAAACGTGATTCTGATTGTGATTATATAGCGAGATTTGGGATGCAGCCCAAATGTAAATCAGGCACATCATGGCTCCCTGGCTTCCATCCCTTGCTCTCTATCAACATGAAACAGGGAACGCTCCGTGTGGGGTCACGTCCATTGTTCTCTGTTCATGGAATGCATGTAGCGCTCACACATCTGCTTCCCAGCGCACGGCGAACACAGGAGCGGGAACGCGGTCATAATGTACAAACCAAATGTTTCATTCTGGACATGAACATGTCCCGCCTGTTCCCACACTCACCGTTTCCATATTGTCCTTCCAAAGCTTCCCAATATTTCCATATTCCCCTTTCCGGGCTCACGGAGAGTGTGGAATGTGGAGCCGGGCGCTACATCTAGCCTGGTGAGCCTGACCCAACGAATCATCCACGCATCACCCACGATTGGAGCAATGGGTCTGGTAAAACCAGGGTTGAAAAACCGAGTCAGAAAAAGTGTCAACTAAATCGCGTTTCGATTGGTCAACCGGTAAACGGGCGACGTCTGCCTGATTTGCCCAGACCCAATGTATCGTCTAGCGGCGTACGATGCATGGACGATTCATTCGTTCTGGCTCGCCAGGCTACAATATATCCATATTATGAAGTACCGCACCATTCATCTTGCTATCGGTTATTTATTTCGCTATTTTTTATTATTTATGTTCGGTATTATTCTGTATATTTATTATTACGTTATTTTCTTTCGGCACACACGGCATTTCACATTTTATTGACAGTGTTAGTGTGAAACGAGGGGTGGGGTGGGAGAGAGCGGGGGACGAGCAGACGTGCAGCATTAACCGCTAAGCCACAAGGCCAGCCCCTATTTTTGGTATTTCTAATAGCCGTCTCAACAACCAAGAGAGGGCAGCGTAGCTCAATCTTCCTTGATTGTAGATAAAGCCTATTCAAAAAAAGTTACTAACGTTGGGCATTAGAGGGCAGCATATATGAGTAAAAGATGATACAAAATGAGGTGCAGTCACGTGACAAGTACACAACCACACTCTGGGAGGTGTGTCATCACGAGTGGTGGAGACAGGCACACGGACAAAAAAATAATTGTACAATTTGACAATTTTTTTCAGTATTTCAGTCTTCAGATAATCGTCCACCTCTAGTGGGATTGAAACTTCAAATATCACCTTGGCTAAAGGCAAAATGGCTAAAGGAAACCCAAACCCGCATCCACTGATGTCATACATTCAATTTGCACAACTAATATCCTCACAGTCTTGTATTTGTGTGTCTTTTACATTGTCACTTTTCTTGCCACTCTTTTTGTAGATTTTGTACGAATTATTGTATTATCCTCACTTTTTTTTAACTGCCCAGGGACTACAGTTGGACATTAGCCCTTGGATAACTCTGGCTCATGTACATGATTCTGTCACGTTGATCAATGTGTGTTGTCTTTATTGCAAATAAACACATAAATAAAATAAATAAATGTATCGGTGCCGATCCCACACTCATCCACACCATAGCTGCACTAAAAATGAGAAACACGCTGCACCGAGAGGCGCTTATACAAAACGTGTACAGCGACTTGGACTTGAAAAAGATTTGAAAGGCGCAGACCACCAGCCATGAAAACCACTTCACAGTCACATGAAACAATAGGCACACGTGATTAACACAAACCCCCTGACAGAGCAAACACAGCCGAGAGGGGATTTTTAACGAGCGCCGACTTGTGTTTATAGCTCACTCTCCAAATCATTTCTAAAATGTCACTCCAATCCATTGAAGTTAATCTGATTACAGCTGAAGAACGCTCTCCGTGACCACAGACACCCAGCACATGTGATACCCACCTTTCTCTCCAAGGGAATTTGGGCATAAATTCTGGGATTGCCATTTCCTCACCCTGTGCAGTTGGGTTCCATTTGGAGTTCAATGATATACCAGTTGGCAGTAGCCACTCAATAGGCGTGCATGGTGATTTCTCTCACTCTCTTTTTCAAGTCTATTAAATTTTATTTCAGGACAAAGTGCATTGATGAACATATCCATGTAAAATATGCAAACATGCCAGATTATAGCACAAACGGCTAATTTCCATCTGGTATCCTATACAAAGCAGGCTTTAGATCTCTCCCTCTCTCCCTCAGTTTCTCTCGCTCTCCCACTTTCACTCTCTCTCACTCTTTTAAAACAAGCCACTGGACCATATGAAGATCTACTAACCACAGTCAAGAAACGAAATCTAAAATGGTATGGACATGTCACAAGATCCCAAGGACTCTCAAAAACAATCCTACAAGGCACAGTGCCAGGCGGAAGGAGGAGTGGAAGACAGAGAAAGCGATGGGAGGATAACATCCAAGAGTGGACAAGTTGCAGACTGAGACCATGCGAGTGCCCGAGGACAGAGAGAGAGATGGAGAGAGCTGGTTGCAAAGTCTACAGTGGCTCCCCAACGGTCAGACAGACGTGGAGTGATGGTGATGATGATGATGATGATGAGGATCACCGCTTTATTTTTTTCAAGTTCAGTGACGAGGAAACAATGAAATATGCAAAATGTAGATACCATTTTATTTAATGTTTTTTTTCCATGTCAAAAGCTGTGAGATTAAATGTATTTGGTAATGTCTCCAGTAGCCTGTATCCATGTCCCCCCGTGTGGAGAACAAACACAGCAGTCAAGAAGCGTTCATACCTGCAGACACACACCCTGTGACTACCCTCCATGGAATGTACCAAGCCTCTCCCTTGGAGGAGGGAGCGGAGAGCCGGAGACGGCTCTCATTAAACCCTGATTGGCTGCAAGTGATGAACATGTGAGGATGGTGAGTATACGAGGACCAAATATAACAAAAATATTTGCATAGTTTGTACATGATGGGGTTTGGAGGCCGATTGACTGGAACCATTTACGATCGAAAGCCAACTGGTTCTTTGCCAAACAGGGTAGGCGCTGCAGAGCCCTGCGTAACTAAAACTGACTGAGAAAGTTTTTTTCCCACACATAGTGACGCTACTGAATGCAGGGGGTAGCCCTACTTGATATGTTGACATATTACATGTGCCGATTCTTTGCCAATGGCACTTTATAATTTTATAACGTTGCCCGTGGCTGTGAACTAAGTCACGGGGGCGGAACTTGTGCCTCGATTCTGATTACCCAAGACCAAGAAACCTGTGAAACGTGTGCGATGTAGGAACGAGTAGACTGTTCCGACTTGCTCGTGATATCACCCAGCTCTAAAAGATAGCTACTTTATTCCCACAGGTGGAAATTATATTTTATTAGTTCAACAGAGCAACAATAAAAACCATAAAAAGCTCCATGAATCCGAGAGGAACAGCATCTCCAGGCCCACCCAAGGCCTCCCTCCCTCGAGGCTGCAGATTGAACAGACCTGTGTTATTGCATCCCATAATTCCACGGTGCTGGTCCTCACGCAACGACCTCGCCCCCAAATGTCACACCCGGATATGTCTGCCGCCGTCGCCACGGCGACGGGAAACAACAACAGCAGCAGCTAAACGTGGCGGGCCGGCACTGCGCTCCAACGGGCACGCCGGTGACTAAAGTGGCAACACTGTGGGCAGAGCACGGAGTTGGCCGGCGCCCAACGCGGCGGAGATGCCGCTCCTAGCGTTGCATCATCAGCTCTTCATCAGCTTGTTAAAATCCTCTACGGCCAGGTTGAATAATACGATAATAACAAAGAGAGTTACACCACAGCATACCTGGGCAGCACCCACTCGATACTCACCTGGGATGGGCGTCTGTGGGTAGGTTTCCATACTGTGACACTATTATTCTATTCAAGTGGGTCGTGTTCTCGGGTTAACTTGAGTTTCGCTTTTACTCTACGGTTGCAAAATACAAGAGTCTCAAAAATTAGCATGACATTTTTTGCTGGTTCTGTGGTGCAGTCAGTAAGACACCCGCACCCAGCACACGTATGATCACTTAGTTTACAGGTAAGGGCAGCGGTGTTAAACGACAGCCATGTTGCCTATGAAGTGGAAATGGCATGACCTCCATCGCAACGTCATTTTCCGAGGTGTTTGATTAGTGACAGTGCGCCGTTTGAGACATAGCAGAACAACACATGTCCGGTGATGTTTAAGAAGTCAGGGAAGACAATGGCGGTGACCGAAATCAATCTCGATTCCCTATATAGTGCACTATATGGGGCCGCAGGGGTGTCCGAATACTCCTAAGGAGTGCACTCAAAGTATCCCACAATGCACAGCGAAAGGTAGCGATACTGAGCATCGATAATGTACTGCGAGACCTTTTTGAGAGCAACCAAAACATGGCACAGCGGTTGTAAAGCGGTAGCAACCGACCACGGCAAATAGTTATAAACGTAAGTTCATCTGACTTTTTTTGTGGAGATTGTTGAATTTTATAATTATATATTTTATAATTATATATTATTATTATTATAATTTCAACACTGCCGACTCGTGTCCGAAATCTTGGCCGTTGCCGTTGAGTGCACTATAAAGGGAGTGCACAATATAGGGAGTAGGGGATAGGGGATGATTTCGGACAGGGCCAATATCTGCTGATGGAATGTTCTTCATAATGTCGGTGCATGCCGGTCCACATAACTTCCACAACAATCACACATGACTCACCAAAACACCAATCGCTAACAGGGATGGGCTTTCCGCCCAACTACCTAGGTACTACAGTATTATTCATCCATGTAATAGGTCTCTCTCGATGCATTCCATGACACAGGTGCCCTCTCTCTCCCTCACGTATCAGCAGTTATACAGTGAAAACCATCAGACAATGATGGCCCATAAAAAAATGCAAATATGTCTTATGAATAGTAAGGGCAAGTACATATCTACCCATTTACAAAAGCCATGCCTTCATCAATATTGGATTATCGAGTGCAATTTTATTCTATCCAATGAGCATAGATGGCAAAAGTACCAGGATTTCTTACTTGAGTAAGAGTAAAATACATTTGTAAAAAAAAAACAACTCGAGTAAGACTACAAATTACTGATCCAAATATCTAATCAAGTAAAGTAAAAAGTACAGGCTGAGAAATGTACTCAAAAAGTATTTTTGAAAGTAAAAAGAACATGCTCTAAAATGTACTCAAAAGTAATTTTGAAGGTATAAAGTACAAAGTACAAAACCTACATTTGCCTAAACACTTTACGGGCAATATATATATATATTTGAGTGCCACACACAGAGACTAAATGAAAACAGCGTATTAACTGCTAGTGTACATTACCGAGTACCGCCCCCTACTGACTCATCCACGCTATACATGTAGTCCTACCATGTCATTGCAGGAAAAAAAAGAAAAAGAAAAAGTAACAACGCCGTTTTGAGAAAAGTAAGGAGTAGAAGTACTGATATTTTAGTTAAAAATCTACTGAGTAGAAGTAAAAAGTACCCACAGAAAAATGAAGTTCTAAAAGTACAGATACTTGGAAATTCTACTTAAGTACAGTACTTAAGTATTTGTATTTTGTTACTTGCCATCTCTGCCAGGGAGAGAATAGATAGGTAGATATTTTATTAAATCAGTAAATGTATTCCAACAACAACCAAAGAGGTCAGAGTAAGTGGTCGTCAGCTAGGAATGGTCAGTAGTTTTTTGGAACTTAATTTTAAACCGCACTCTAACCTGCACTGTATTATTTTTATTTTGTGTACTGCTTTATATTTATTCAATGTCTTGTAAAGCACTTTGGTACAGTTTTACACTGTTGTAAATGTGTGCTCTATAAATAAAGTTGACTTGACTAGTTTCAAGTACATCGAAGCCATTGTTACAGACCACGGGTCACAATCTGAAATGATCAGCGGGATTGCACAAACAACAGCGGTTCTAGCAAAGCTAAGGACGATCTGGCAAGACAAGAATATTTCCACCAGCTCGAATATCAGACTGATCTGTTCACTTGTGAGAGTTCAGGCCACAGAGATGAGATGTTTTCACAGGCTCCTCGGCATCTTGTACAGAGAACACATCTCCAGCGGAAAAAGTGAAAGCCAAAATAAAACAAGCCATTGGACCGTATGAAGATATGCTCAGCCACAGTGAAAAAAAAACGAAAATGGTACGGACATGTCACAAGATCCCAAGGACTCTCAAAAACCATCCTTCAAGGCACAGTGCCAGGAGGAAGGAGGAGAGGAAGACAGAGAAAGCAAAGGGAAGATAACTGTCATGGGCCGCTCGTCCACGAGCGGCACCCAGGCGCCGGGTTCGTTCGTGGACCGCACGGACACCGGTGCAACTCATCACAATCAGCGCCGGGGCGGCTCCGTGACTGGCCGCTCTCCCCTTCATAAGCGAGGCTCGGGCACTGGGACGACGCGACGACCTTATCCTGTCTCGGTGAGGAGCGAGGGGGGCCGTTGTGGTTAACTAAAGCCTCATCTTTCTCTCTCTCTCCTTGCAACTCTCTTGACCGGAGCCACTCTACTCTTCTGTAGGAAACTCCCTTTCCGTCTCTGCCTCCAGAACCGGCTCACCGTCCTCGGACCAGATCTCAGAGATGAGTACATGTTCTAAGACATTTTAGTATTGATCGAAGGCGGACTCTTCGTGTTCTAAGACTCTCATTGCCTGTGTGCAATTACCTTATTTACCTTTTCATTCGCACATTGTGTGCTTCAAATGTTTTGTGTTTGATACCCGTGTTGCAGTAGACGGATGACAGCAAGGGTTGCCATACAGTCATCCAAACCTTTTTTGCATTCCTGACTGAGTCCTTATTTCTTACTTCTTTATTCTCGCTATACGAATCATAACAATAACATCCAAGAGTGGACAAGTTGCAGGCTGGGTGACACCATGCAAGTGGCCGAGAGAGAGATGGAGAGAGCTGGTTGCAAAGTCTTCAGTGGCGCCCCAACGGTGAGCCAGAGAATGGGAGTGATGATGATGATGATGATTCTGTAACACTTTGTCTGGTAATACAGTAATCAAATATTATCAGCCAGTTCCTCGATAAATCTTCGACATCCGCAGTTGCCGACTAATTTATTAATCGCTGCACCAGTAGAATGAGAGTGTGTTTGTGTTTAGAGGTCTGGATCAGGAAAGCAACACAATCAGAGCAACAGAACCATAGAAATGTCAGCCACAATGGACACCGTTAGGTTCAGCACATACTGTCCAACACACTGTTCCAGACTCTTCCATGCAGGAGGACCTGGTACTAGTGGCATCAGAGGCCGTGTCCGGGGGTAGCTTGCAGTTGCTATGGCAACCCCAAAACAACCCCAGAAATCTGACTGTTAATGATGCAACTGTTGATTTATTGTGACAATTCGGAAAGCTTGGGTGAAAACCCAATGTTAGAATTTTACACGGAAGAGTCAGCTCTTTCTGGCTATTACTAAAAAAAGGAAATGCTAGCAATGAGCAATATTAATATGGCAACCTTTTAAGAATAATTCACGCTAATAATCGATCCGATTTCAATTGAACCAATTAAATTGATGGTAAAAATAATTGTTATTTGCAGTTGGATTAAAATAGACCTGTATGATGTATCCATATCTATGTTTTACAGTAAAATGTGCAGCAACCCCCGTTACAGTTGTTTCCAACAACTCCTAAGCAACTGCACCTAAACTGTTCCGTCTCCACCACCAAGGGCCATACACAATGGAGGAGCAGATGATGTCATTCAAGGTGTTCATGTAGTGTCTTACAGACACTTCAGCCGTCTTCATTGTGACATCACGGCGTGCTGTTTGGCCATGTCCCCTCGCAGAGGATTACACACTATGCCTCACAATGGAAAAACTATGGGCCTCTTTGAGAGGCTCAGAAGTTCAGAACAAAAGTTTTCAAGGACTTGGAAAATTTTTATATGGCTTGTAGTGGACAAGGACCATGTATTAATTACTGTTTTGTCTACTATACTCACTTTTTTTATAACCACTTTATCTACTCATCTATTTTTTAGTTATTTTGACTTTTCATATCTTTGTTTTTATATTATTTATTATTTGTATTCATTTATTGAAGGGATAGGGCGCTACAGAGCCCTCCAGACTGAGAAGCAGTTATCTTCCCATGCGTAGTGATGCTATACTGCATGCATGGAGTATATAGCCCTGCTTGATCTGTTGACATGTTACATGTGCTGATTCTATGCCACTTTATAACTTACGTGCTGCTTTTTTTCTTTCATGTTGGCCCCGTTCATTACCTGTTGATCTTGAGAGAGTCGTTTCATGCTCAACTAAAATTCCATGTGTGTGTACTGCTGTCATCTATAGGCAATATGGAGAATTCAAATGAATGAATCCCCAAAGCATCAAAGTCTTCTGAAACATCTGTTTGACGGCAGAAGACAGTGAAAAAAGGCGACATCTGCCGGCAAGCAGCAAACAGTTACATCTCCCAAGATTGATGTTTAACGTGGTGTATAGTAGGGGTGCAACGACTAGTCGATTAATCGATCGATTAATTTAATAATCGATAAGTAATGCAGTAATCGATTAATCACCAAGGAGTTGAATCATTATTATCAGCAAGTTGTTTTTTTATGACACCACCTATTAAGCTACACAAATTTGCTAACGTGAACCAAACGTTTTAGTTTAAAATATCTAAGTGTAGAGGTTTATATTTCTCTGTTTTACACAGAGGTGGACATTCTGTGGCATTCTGCTAACACCAAATAATCACCATATTTGGGCTAGCCTCACAGGGTGAGGAAATGTCATTGTGACTCAGGATATCATCATCATCATCACTCTCTACCTACAAGGCAGGCGACAATTGTGATGTCATTCCCCTTTCTGTCTGTCTCTCGTTGAATAAAGCCCCTTTGATAGTGGCTAGTTCCCTTATTTTCCACCTACCTCTACACACGCGATTAATCGAGTAATCGTTTCAAAAATTGGCAACTAATAGACTATTGAAATGAACGTTAGTGACAGGTCTAATGTATTGTAGTGAATGCTCGCGCGGTGCATTCTGGGCCGGCACCGTTGGCGGTCCTCCACTGGCCAACACGCCTCCTTAAATAGAGTCCGAACTAACCTTGGCAATGGCTGAGTTCAGCTATTGCCGACGTTGTAGTTCATCTATTTCCAGCTCCTCCACGAGGGACGGCCTTTCGTTACAGTATACTACTTCCAAAAATAAATGAAATGTCAAAAAAGGGGTAGCAAAAACCCGTGGCACGTTATGCGCTGTTGTTACAAGTGTGCACCATCAGAGAAAGGGAAGTAGAAACACAAATAAGACGGGTTTACTGATTAACAACGACAGGCAAATGGAACCCAGAAAGACAAAAGAAAGGAAAGAAAGAAAAACTGAAATCTGATACGAAACGAAAAGATGGAAAATAAAAGATGAGGGAATGTTTTTTTACTTATCTCATTTTAATTAGTTTGTGGTCGACTGGACTCTCATCCACCCCCCCAAAAAAACGCAACGCATCTACAAAGATGGATCGGGTTCTTTTTAAACGCATTTGTCGATATCGACTTTTAAAATACAGATACATGCACAGTTCTGTGTGGGGGGGTTCGGGGGGTGTCGCTTACCACGGGGGTTGGGACAGAGAGTCCGCCGGGGGAGCTCTGCTCCTGGGTCTGAGGACGGGTAGAGAGAGAGACCGCCGGGGACTGTGCAGCCTCCTCGGTCTGAGGACAGGGGGACCGGGACAATCCTCGCTGTCAGAAGTAGCTCCAGTGAAAGTTCCGCTGGTGGACGTGCGTTTGGACCGCGGCAGGACAGGCGGGTCTGCGGCGGGTCACAGCCGGTGTGACTGCAGGACGGTCTGGGCACAGAATGAAGCGGGTCTCCCTCACCTGTGCGGAGGTGGGAGGGGGAGTGGGCGGGGCCACGGCCGTGCCACGTGCTGCTATCACAACAAAGACGCGCGCGCGAGTTTCTGCAGCCTTTCCGAGTTGTAACTCGCAACAGCCCGAGCTCCTGCCACCACTTCGTTATTAGCATTCCGAGTTATAACTCGTACGTCGTAACAGCCCGAGTTCATGCGACCACCTCGTTATTAGCCTTCCGAGTTATAACTCGTAAGTCGTAACAGCCCGAGTTCATGCGACCACCTCTGGTCACTCTGACTGTGAGGCACACCGGGCTAAGAATGATGAGCAGTTATGGACATGCACCTATACTGCCTTATCTGTGTATTTTTCGAATCGAATTAAATAATGAACACATTTTCTCTAGTGCTGGTTATATTGAGCCTCCTAAAGCATCTTTTTCACTCAAGGGGAAAGCGTCATGTGGCTTCAGTTGCTCTACTAGGCCATCTACTGGCCAAAAAATCCCTTCCCTTAAGGAGAAGGGTTTCATATAGATACCACAGAAATATCTGGAAAATGGTAGGGTTGCCATCCTGCCAGTCCAGCCCTGTCCACATGCGACACATTTTTTTTAAATAAATATGTGACGTTACACAGAAACACATTGTTGATAATATATATTTATATTGTATTTTTAAAGTTAAAAATCTAAGTATGCAGTTAATTCATCTGGGGGGGAAACACCATGAGCTCTACATGTCCCCAATATACCGTACACATGTAGAAATTATTCTTGTTGTTTTGCTTTGTTGTGTTGCTGTAAAGCACTTTGAATTGCTCTGCATGAAATGTGCTAGATAAATAAAGTTTGATTTGATTTGATTTAGTATTCACCCTAGATTGTCACACACAATTGTATGACTGGAATTCATCACAGACTGTCACACACAAACAAATGATGACTCATAATATTGCCCAAGGCAAGGGCATGGTTGCTACGGCAACCACCACCAACAAGGGTCTGGTTTGCTCAGGGCAAAGTCATTGTGACGTGGTTTGGTTGCTACAGCAACCACCACCAAGGCTCTGGTTGGCTCAGAGCTAAGACATTGTGACATCACGCTTTCTGCAAGCTATATCCAATGTGACCATTGAGAGGTAGGTCTCTTTGTTGTATGACTTTCGGCCAATAAGCAAGTTGCATATTGTTAGAGGTGTTCTCTTCATTTCATATACCTCTAAACGTCCTCCAATATTTACCACACCACCACAGACGCCAGGCCAGTTCTGTTCAAATATCACACTGATTTTTATTAATAAAACATTTTTACCAGGTACCATATTTCTTTTCAAAACATCCTTTTTATCAAAATATATTAGACGTCACATTCATTTCACATCCGTTAGAATCTGTACAATAGCATGTCAGGTCACGTGTTTGGCTCTCACAAAGTAAATGTAAATGATGCGATACAGGATTCTAGATGAACATGATCGTCCCCACCAGGTCAGCAGGAGGAACTGCATGTGCCCTCACAGCATTACATTGTCTCTCTTTTCCCTCATACTGCAATCTTTAAAGGGAACGTGATACGAAAAAACATTTTTGGGCCAAATCCATCCACCCGGTCAGACGTTATGGACCAAACAAAAAATGGCTTGAATTCAGCCATCTTGAAAGTGTCGGCCTCCAAAATCGAATCAGTTAATGAACCGATTAATAGCATAAAATGGTCAACATATTCAGTGTGTTGTTGGATTCTTTGCCTATTGTAATATTCAGAGATGGCAAGTAACGAAGTACAAATACTCAAGTACTGTACTTAAGTCGTTTTTTCATGTATCTGTACTTTTAGAAGTACTTTTTTTCTCTGATGACTTTTTAATTGTACTGGGTAGATTTTTAACAGAAATATCTGTACTTCTACTCCTTACTTTTCCCAAAACAGGGTCGTTACATTTTTCTCTGCACTGAGTACAGTAGCACTTAATAAGTTGTTTTTTAGTC
>OMKY01059909.1:0-10533 GCA_900302395.1 Bregmaceros cantori | reverse complement strand
GAGAGATACGTCAACCTGGACTTTACCTAAAGGAGGGAGAGAGAGAGAGAGAGAGAGAGACGTCAACCTGGACTTTACCTGATGGAGAGAGAGGCAGAAGAGAAAGAGGGAGAGAGAGAGAGAGAGAAATAGAGACAAGAGAGAGAGAGAGAGGGGGGGGGGGCAGAGAGAGGGAGAGTGAGAGAGAGACCGAGAGAGATGAATGATATAAACTTGGCGCAGACTGACTAAGGACTTGTGTATGTTGTGAGTGGACCCTGAGAGCTGCCCCTGAGGTCCTGTACTAAATGGGGGCTACATCACGATTTTCCACTAGTTTTCCACTTTCCACTCAGTAATGTTTTGAATATGACATCTGCCACTGTGGCACACATTACCGAGCATACACAATCTGTGACTGTTTAACGGAACCCCCAAAAAGTAGCAAGCCGCACAACCCCCCGTCTCCCCGTCTCTCGGTCACTCCATCTCAAACACAGATCCTCACATTAGGCTATGAAGCAGTGGGATGGAGAAAGATGGAGAAAGATGGAGATAGATAGATAGATAGAGAGAGATAGAGAGAGAGAGAGAGAGAGCGAGAGAGAGAGAGAGAGAGAGAAAGTACCCAAAACTAGTATCCAAACTATTTGGCACAATTGTCAATTTCAATAATTGTCAAAGTAAATAAACAGTCATTTGGCAGCCATCAGCCGCCTATTTAAACATTAGGGACCACATTGGATGTTCTGATATATGTACATATAGAATATAAAAGATGTAAAAGTACTGTTGATTTTCTTCAATTTGTCATGTTTTGAAGGACAGCGGAACGATAAGAACAGATGAGGGTCCAGAACAGGAAGTAGCACCTCTGGGGAGGGTGGAAGAGAGGATATGACAGAGATGGGGAGAGCTGAAGGAGGGTCGGGACAAAGAAAAAGACGGGATGAGGAGGGGAGTGATGCGGGAACATCTATTCAGCCTCCAGATGCTCAGGCAGGCGCCACGGTCCACAGAGCAGCGCTCACTAGTGCCGGCCACACACACAGAATCACACAGCAGCATTTTCTTCTGGGTGTTTGTGTGTCTGTGTGTGTGTGGGAGCGTGTATCTCAGTGTACGTATAACAAGCTCCAGGATATTTTTACTTTTCATGAAGCTGCCTGCCTCTGATCCCCTTTTTAAACATACAGATTTTAAATATTTCGAATGAAGTTATGAAGATTAAAAGGATACTAGGGCTGCAACTAAAAAAAAAACTACGTTTTTATGATGTTCTTCATGTATTGCATCTTGCACACTTTTTCATTGTCACGTTAGCATTAGGCCTGCATGGAAAATAGAAACACAGAGAATTTTCGGCTGAAGTGAGTGACCAAGTTTTATGATTTAATTTTTTTTTCATGAAAATGTGAGATTTTCTTTGCAAATTACATATCGTTGTTTTTAGAGCAGAACAGGCTATAAGAAAATATATATCACGGAACGATTGGGCTATTGACATGTTTAACACACACGAGTGAATGAAAAAAAAAAAATTAAAAGCAATATCTTGATAATTACTGGCTCAAACTTCACCAAACAAGAAATGTCTTTTTTTAATCACCCCCAACTAGTGTGATTTTTCAAATTCACACTAGTTGACCTGGCTGGTCGTTTTTTTTTTTCTTTTTCTTTTATTTTTTTATTCTCATGTTTAATTCTAAAACACACTACAATAGACATTTTTTGTATAGCCTAGAAAAAATGTGTATAGGAATGACTTTGTTTTATCGGTTTTAGCCATGGTTATTAGACCTGGTCAGGCAAGGGTTAAACACAGTCAAGCAGAGGACAGACTAAACAATGAAACAATGAATCACTGCCGATTAATCGATTATCAAATTGGTTACTAATTCAATACTCTATTTATCATTGATTAATTGGTTACAGCTCTAATGGACACTTAGAGTGGACTTGACATTTATAAACCGCTTTTGTGTTATGTAAGAAATTCAGAAAGATTTGGAATCAAATATGTGTCAACAAAATTAGAGTTGGAGAGTAAAGCAAATGAATGCAATGTCAAACGTAGCTACTAATACTACTGTAACACTTACAAAACAGATTTAGTGTGGGTGATACTTAATCTCCTAGCACTATCAAACCTGGCCCCTTTCTTCGACAGCCTTCGCATACAAACAGGATCAAGCGAATAATAGTTTATTCTGAGCTGGCTCCCACTGAAGAGTAAGGCATGCTGGAACTTGGCCTCTTCTATAGCATGTAGTGGCTATCGCAGAGGACGCACAGCTGTGCAGTCTGAGCACCAGTAGGAGACATAAAACACTTGCTTCGGTGGTCCCTTGTGATATGGAGGCATGCCGCATACCCCCATGCTGCACACCGCACAGACAAACTAACACACACACACACATGCACGCACAGACACAAAAACAGAAGTGCTAACGAGCCGGATGCCGTGGTTAGGGCGAAGCGTGTGTCAACATACACGCCGCGGGGTAAGCGCTGCAGATGCTAGTGCCCAACTGAGTGTGTGTATTCAAGTGTAATGGTTTTAAAACCCAAGGAGGTAGAACAGGTTTCTGCGCTGCACATTGTGTGACGTCGACGCGCGGCCATTATCCAATTGACGATAAACATGAAGGCAGTCTGGGCTGCAGTAAATCAGTGGTGAAATTATCACATGGCACGGGCACATGACATGCTTCCTGGCCAATCAGCAATCTGTTTGAAGAGCAAGTCTGTAAGAGTGGCCTCAGTCTGTGATAGTTTCCAACTATCATAGTTTCCAACTATCACAGTTCTAGTTCTATTAAAATATAAATTGTTCGTCCCCAGACCATAGGCTTTTCTGAAATGCCCCCCCCCCAACTCTTCATCCCAGTTTTCCCGATTTAATCCTATCACTATCTCTCAATAAAGAATTAAAAAACGGCAATTAAGCCCCAAAAAAATGTATAATAAAAAAATATTAATTGTTCATTACTTAAAAACAAAAGAACATATTCTGCATTGAACTCAGGTACAGTTATTTATATCTGGGCAATACATATAAAAAACCTTGCATGATAGGAAGATTCTGTTGCACTGTGTATGTAAAGAGAATGCATAGGTGGACAATTCTACTTAAGAGAAAGTCTGGCCATAATTTGGTTCTAACTGCAAACAGACACAATACCAGCTGACTATGGAAATATTATTGACTTGAGACAGCATTGGGAGGGACCATCTGCCATGCCAACACAACCCCTGAAGCGTTTTTCGCTTGAATGTTCCTTACTTTGAGTTCATAGCGTTGGCAACTCTAGTAGTGGCATAGCCGGCCATGCTAAGGTGCCAGGCAGTGTTATGCAGACGTTTAGCCTCAACTCTCCATGAAGTATTGAAAAAGGGTGTGAAACTACACACTTTTTACACAACACGTTTATATAACACTGGCAACACCCTCTCATCAGGCTTTGTAAAGACTCAGTCTGACCACATGTTTTAGGCATGTATTTCATTGGCTGCGTACATGGCTGCTAAATTTGTCGTCGTTGCTGCAAAAACAGGCCACTTTTATCATGGACTTCTGTTTTGAATGTCTGAGAAATGTAGTTTATTTTACAAATTAATCAAGGATAGGCAAATTAACCGCCAAGATCACTGCAGTAACTTCAGTGACTGAGTAACTTCACACGTCAATTGTGATTCATATCTGTGAACTGTGAGAGTTCACCATGAAATGATTAAAATAGAAATTAAAACTCACATTTATATTTAAGAAGCAATAGAGATTAGGAAACATGGCAAGAACATCATCAACAGAGATGAAGGGGCTTACACGGGTTTGGGACTTTATCCTGCAACGGCCCCTGGACAAGGGGAGGCGTAGTCAGACTGGCGGGAAAACCCAGCCAGACCACACCTATAATGAAGTGATAAAGATGTTGCATCACCATGGCAACTGCAGGCACTGTTTGTGTAGTGCAGGGGTTCCCAAACTTTTTCATCCAAGCAACTCACAGACCCCTAAAAAAATCTCTATATCATCAACCAAAAGCATTTACTCCACTGTTTATGGTGCACATCTAATAAAATCTATACATACATTATGCTGTTGAAGACTTCAACATTTCAATATCTCATGTGATCTTTTTGTAAAATAATTAATTGAACCACAAAATAACATAGTAGCAGCATTTGGAATACTGTGAAAAACTGCATACTATATCTTTAAATTGGTGAACACATGCGTATATCTATTACTGACAATTAACAACGCCGTAAGGGTCAATGTTTTATTTATTCAGAAACTCACTTAAACAATCTAGCTGACGGCTAGCTGCATTGGGCTTATAAGATGCTTTACTCCCCTCTTGTGGCAGGAGAATGTACTGCAGCTCAGATTAATTCGTCTCTAAACGGCCTCGGCCGCTCGGCGGACCCCCAAATGGTGGTCAGGGGACCCCTGGGGATCCGCGGACCCCCGGTTGGGAATAGCTGGTTTAGTGCACCATGCGGCTATTGCATGCGGGTATTACATACGGTGAAGTATACGTTTACGTACGGTTAAGTGGTATTATTTCCTGTCTGTCAGCAGGATGACTGAAAAAGTTATGCACAGATCTGGATGAAATTTTGTACAGTTGTGGAAATGACCAACAACTGTACAAAATGTGATTAAATTTTGGTGCATTTCTGTAGCCTATAAGTAACATAAGTTTGACATAAGTAGCCCTAAGGTCTGCCAAGCTGGAGACCCGGGTTTACGTCCCATCTCCAGCAGATCGTGAAAATATTTATTTTTATTACTATAATCCCGTGTAACATCAAGAACCTGCTCACATACCGCTGGTGTCTAGTGATTACATTTTGGTGCATTTCTGTAGCCTATAAGTAACATAATAGCATCTAGAATTTCTAGATGTTTTGGCATCAGTGACCCATGGCTTTGGTGCAGGTTTACACGCTCTGAGTGCTCCTAGTTTATTTTGAAATTATGATTGCAATTTTCAAGTCAAAATATTTCCATTTATTTATTTACAGTGCAAACACGTACATGTAAACCCCATGAAAATAAAAACAAATGTTGTAGTAGTACCAAAAGGGAGTTTGCATCAAATAATCAAATCAATGTAATCTCGTAATCATTGACACACACACAAAGACACACCAAACACATTCTGTAGCATGCTTGCACGCAAACCTGTACACACACTTCCTATGTCCCAGCATGCTTCCTGTCACCAGGAGGCAGCCAATCACAGCGCTCGTGTTATCGTGAGCGTGACGCAGACTGCCAATAGGTCACGCCCCCACCCTTTCCTCCTCCAGCACCCTGTCCGGTCCTCATGGCGATGGATTTAGCGAAACCGGATTTAGCCTACAACTTCCTGTTCTGGCCACGCCTCTATATAACAAGACACGCCCCTCCCACCCCACATTTTGGTGTCTGTGTGTGTGTATAGGTATAGAATTGTTGCTATCTACGACCAACGGCTAGACTACGATGGATAGAAACTGACAAAACTTAAAGATGTTCAGAATATGTTATTAGTGAGTTGCTGCAAAAGACTATTACACTGTCCTACCAAACCAGTAATCGAACCAGAGATTTAAACCAGAGGTTTAAAGATTTAAAGCTGAGATTCAAAACATAAAAATCAGCATTTTGTAATAATTTATTTCAAGATTCCCCCTGGTACATCCAGCAAAAGCGACAAGCTTCCCGGCTAGAGCCAGAAAGAGGCAAAATCATACAGCCCTCCTTGCAATACATGAACATAGAATATTCAAACAATCCTAATCGTTTCAAGGATTAAACATGACAGTATATATATACATCAATTTCTTGGGTCATTGAAAGGGCTAGTATGTATGTAATTTAGCGTAACTGTACTGTAAAATTCTCGCAGTGGCAGAGTCGTTGTGGAGCGCCCCCAGACCATGGGTCGAGCAGTGTTGTGGGTTCTCATCCCCTCTTTGGCTTTTCTGCGGTGTCTCCCCCCAACTTTTCATCCCAGTTTCCGAGCTAATCCTATTGCTATCTCTCAATAAAGAAGGAAAAAAAAATAAAAAAGGAAATTCTCTGCAGGTGTGGACTTGACGTGCATGTTTGTTTTAAGATCCCACCCTGTGCTCACTACTTGTCACACTGGGGGTTAGAATAAATGTTGATTTGAATGATTTTGCCCTTGGTCAACAGGACTGGTGGGCGCTAATCCCAATCCTGATTGACACTATTGGTAGAGTTGTAGTAATAAAGGCCTCACTTGTTATATTTCACATCATTTTTAATTCAGACTTTTTTGTTAAAGTTTGTAGTTCTTTACATAGATGCAATATTGGTGAAATGGTGAAATGTAAAGTTAATCCTTATTTAATGAAGTTAGTATTGCATTCATAGATGGTACGACAATGCTAACTAAAAATGAATTATATTTGAATTATTTTCTGTAATCATTTGGTGCTTATTTTCTATAAGTAATTCCACCAGGAACATCAATAATCAAAAGCCAGCATACAAGCGGGGCACGGTGGATGAGTGGTTATAGAGCACGCCCCCTAAGTAGTCGAGAAGTGCCGCGGGTTCTAATCTTCTCTCTGGCTTTTCTGCAACGTCTCATCCCGACTCTTCATCCCAGTTTCTGATTTATCTATGATTCATTTTTCTATCTCTCAACAAAGAATGAAAAGCGGTGCTTGCGGCGGAAAAAATAACTTAAAAAAAAGCAAGCATAAATAATCTATACAGTGACGTTAAAACTAAATGAAGAATAAACAAAGGGAGTTGATTTATCAAAAGCAGGGCTCCGAACCGGTTCAAGGAACGGAAACGAAAAATTAACAGAATTTTACGAGGAGCGGCAACAGAAACGAAAAAAGATTTCTTCAACTGTCCCGGAACAGAAACTGAACATTATGAAATCCACAAAAGTGGTTAAAACATTTTTAGTTTTTTTCGTTCTCTTTATATTTTAACATATCCTTTGTCTGGGAGACTATTTCCGGTTGTGCATCCATCCAACTTTTGTGAAGTTTGAAAGTCCACCAAATTTTAAATGTATACTATATCTAAACTTCACATTGCACAATATAAGGAACTTATATTGCGTTCTGAACTGGTTCAGGACCAATATTTTGGTGGTGGATTGTTTCCGAGAACGAAAACGTTAAACATAGGCCTGCCTGAACCGCTCAGAACATAACTTTTTAAAAAATAATTTAGTTTTAAAACCCTGCTCAAAAGGATGGAATGGAATTAGAAGTGATCCAGGGAGTTCTCATGCAGAGTTGGTGGAACATGACAACATAGCCCTGGAGTTGGCCTACTGGCCTGAGCAGCACCTCGTCATGGTCGTAAAACGTGTTTGTGTAGCATCCTTGTAATTAAGACAGTGTGGCTGTGACATTAAACCCTGAGACGCCTCTCAGGGTGCTTCTCAGAACTGGAGAACATTGGATTAACCGATCAGAGGCAGCAGGCGAGAGGAACAACAAGGTCTTTCTACTGTGAAGATGCCCCATTTACTACAGTACAGTCTCTACTGCAGCTCGAGCTTTTTAGATGACATTATATTGTTCTGTTATCACAGTGGAACTATCTGTTTTTTTGTATTTTCATGAGTGTCCTTGCATTGATAAAATGATAGATGCTATTTAGCTAAGAGATGGCTAATGTAGTCACCTCCTGATTGTTCTAATAAGTTCAATATATGTGTATTTTATTATGTCTTGTACGGCGACCTTGAGTGTCTTGAAAGGCGCCTTAGAAATAAAATCTTTATTATTATTATTATTATTATTATTATATATCTAAAATATCTAAAAAATTAAAAAGATTCTAACAGAAAAACATAGCAGGAACAATATTTTTAGGGATCACAGTGCTACTGTGATCACACTGCAATAGTTGTGGTATCACACATGGTGATCTACCAGCATTTTTAAAAAGGTCACATTTGTGGGGGTGCTGTTGGTGTAGCGATTATAGACATATATTATAACGCGCCCTCATTCATGTTAATACCCGCAGTCACTGCGTGCACAGTGCCGTGAGTTCCCCTCTCCTTGTCAGCTTGTCTACGAGGTCTACCCCCGATCTCTTCAACTCAGTTTAGAACTAATCATATCAAAAAATAAATAAATAAAATAAAAATTGGTAAATTGGTGCCTGTCTCTTTAAGCACAGCGAGTATAACTTAGTTGAGCGGATGCTCCTCCACCATGCACCCACAAGAGGAAGGAAGAGAGAGAGAGAGAGAGAGAGAGAGAGAGAGAGAGAGAGAGAGAGAGAGAGAGAGAGAAGCACGAGGAAAAGAGAGAAACATCTTGGATAGAGAGACCCAATGATCGTGATTTTGATGCTGCGGTTGTTGCCATGGAGATGACAAGCCGTCTGGACTCCCAGACTGAAGGCCAAAAGTCCTGACATCTGCTGGCGACTTTGATGTATTGCATTTGTAATAATAACGGTGTTCATGGTTCATCTGTTGTTTTGTAGAATACATGTTTTGTGTCCTGCCTATACTGTATCTCCTGTACTTATTTAAGAGAGTACAGGTAATTAATTAATTGTAGAATACAGTAAGTCAGTAGTTCAAAGTAATCCAATTAATGAAATTATATATTCATGAAAGTATTATAATAAAAATCACATGCCCAAAAGTGAGTCCTCTGTACTTAATTTCCAAAAGTGGGAATAGTTATAGAGCGAGTCCCTCAGATCAGGTTGAGCAGCGCGGCGGGTTCTTATCCCCTCTCTGGCTTTTCTGCAATGTTCCCGCCCCTTTCCCCGTTTCCGGTTTAATCCTATCCAGTTCTCTCAAATAAAAAATGAAAAACGGTACCCCCCCCCCCCCAAAAAAAAGTGTCACAGTTTGCAATATCATGAATGTGAAAATAAATTGAGTGATACAGTTATTTATTTCGAAGTGTTTAACTTTTTTTTTTCTTTAAAAATCTAAATCACAGGGCGCGTAGTGGCCCAGCGGGAAGAGAGCGCGTCCCCCAGACCATAGGTCGAGTAGTGCCACAGTTTCAAATCCCCCGTCTGGCTTTTCTGCAATGTCTCCCCCGACTCTTCATCCCAGTTTCCGATTTAATCCTGTCCCTATCTCTCTCAATAAAGAATGAAAAACGGTGCTTGCAGCCAAAAAATTACTTTAAAAAAAAAATCTAAAATCACATCTGAAATCGAGGATTCAGAAATGAAAATCAATCTTAACTACTTTGAACTCAAGTAACTGGAGTTAATGTAATGCCTTACTAACAGTAGCCCCAGACTAGCTGATGGTGGTTAGCGGTCCGATCCCACAGTATCAGCCTCAGCTAACCCTTACCCTGACCCCTAGTGCTGGTCTTACGTAATACCATGGAACACAATAAGGCCTGCAGCAGGCAGCTGTTGATAGAGGCTCTGATCCTCCCATGCACACTGCACAGCCATGAGTATGTTATCCAGCTGCCGTAGCAAGCTCTTTGTACGTTCAGAAGCACATCAGAATACGTTTTTTAATCCCCAAAGGGAAGTTATGTTCATTCGGCAGTTCCATGTACAGAGTTCAACATCATGAGTAACTAGAAGCACTCAGAGAGTGCAAACCTGCGCCAAGGCCATGGGGTCACTGATGCCAAAACATTGAGACGCTATTATATTAGTCTACAGAAATGTACCAAAATGTAATCACTTATTCCGTTGGTCATGCCAAACAACTCTACAAAATTTCATCCAGACCAGTGCATAACTTTTTCAGTTATCCTGCTGACAGACAAAGCAACGCGACCGAAAACACAACGTGCTTCGTGCAGATACCTAGTCCTATGCAGTCATCTCCATTGCTAATGGTGTATCCCCGAAAATATTGAATATAATATTGAAATATGACAACAAATGAAAGGAATATGACAGTAAAACAATGCAGATAGTTCACTGGCCAAGCCAGAGTTCAACAACATCCCCACGCAAAGTGTGGTGGACTTAGCAGGCAGGGCTATGATGATAGATGAGCAGCGAGTCAACTGGATGGCATGGCCCTAAGGAATGCTATCAGAAGTCCTTACAGCAGAGCAGCCCAAACTTCTGCTGTCACAGGAAATACAGCCTCCTCTGTGCCTTCTTCTTTGAAAATCCACAACCACAACCCTAAACCTAACCCCTAACCCCACCCCTAAACCTAACCCCCATGTTAACCCCTTTCCAGAACCCCAAATCGTGACTTATGTGACTGAAACGACCTGCAAGCAGTCAAAAACATTCAGTTCCATTGGATACTGGCACGCTAGCTTAACCTTAGCCACATTGACGCTTGGCGGGACACAGATGTATGAATAAAAACAAAGGAGCTAACGTTGGGATGCTGTACTCAAAAGTCTGTAAGTGGATGATGATAATGGAGCCAGAAAGGAGGTTTAAGTGTGGTTAGTAGAAATGGGCGCCAGCTTGATCGATCTCGTAGATTTATTGATGAAATGATCAATAGATCATTTGTCTTATAACTTAGGAGAGTGATAGTCACTTGTTTTCCCCACGGAATGCTTGCTGGAAGCCAGATAGCTTAGCCCCCC
>OMKY01059888.1:0-13296 GCA_900302395.1 Bregmaceros cantori | reverse complement strand
TGCTCAGGAGTGTCTGAGGTGTTTGGCAGGAAGGCAAGCAATTTTATTGTTGAGTCAGCCGACGGGCTGTTCAGTCTACCTCTACCTACTCTTATCGAATGTGACATGCTCCCCAGCAATCGGGATGAGATCCCAACCCCCGAGGCCGCCGGCCACCACCCTCACCCCAGAGAGATTGCCTCAGAGATCCCAGTGCTCGATCCCCCCGCTGAAATTTTATTGTTACTGGGGAGAGACCTGATTGAGGCCCACAAGGCGCTCGACCTAAGAAATGGTCCTCCATGCGCTCCCTTCGCACAGAAGTTGCCCCTCGGATGGGTTATCGTCGGCGACATGTGTCTTGACGGAGCCCACACACCCAGTCACGTGAGCTCCTTCAAGACTAACATCTTGGGTAATGGACGACCAACTCACTTGTCTCAACTCACTCCCCATGTCAATATGGTATCCAGACAAAGGAGACCTTTCTTCGACCACAAGTTTGGCCAACGGACTTTGACACGATGAGAAAGAACGTCTTCCACTCCACAAGCACGAAGGAGATTCCCAAACCCAGCAACCTGAGCAAACATGCCAACGTCGCCTTACATGGACGGCAATGGACATTGCACTCCTCCTGTCTGGCTCCAAGACTGAGGATTCTGACATCATGAAGATGTCAGGCGGGGAGTGTGCTGCCAAAGGCAGTTGGACATTGATTGATTTCTCGGCCACTAGAGGGCAGTAGCGAACTGCACCGTTTAGTTCACATGTATCCATATGTTGTTTCACTGGGTGGCCGCTAGAGGGCAGTGCAGTTCATAACTTGTTGGCTCCAGCCGTTGCTGCCATTGACAATGGCAATAAACTTCATTCTGATTCTGATTCTGAAATTCCTGGCCACTGACAATGAAGGGTCATATTCTTTTAAGCCAACCATTTTTACATGCGTTATAATTTGTCATAGCTTGTTATAATATGGAGAAGAGGATATATTCCTCCAAAGAAAAAATACTTCTCCCCATTCTATAATGTCTTTTATGAATAGACATTTTTACGCAGACTATGAGCAGCAGGTAAGACTATAATAAGAAATGTAGCGACAGCTATTGTAATCATCCAGGCAGTGGGCTTCAAAATGTTATATTCCACCCAGGTGCTGCTCACCAGTGAGTGACTGCACCAGCTGAGAGGTCTCCACTTCGTAGAGGTTAGCGGTGCGGTCCCAGGAGGCTGTCACGACCTGCTTGCCTCCCATCAGCCAGTCGGCGGCGATCACCACACCTTGGTGGCCCTGGAGGGTCGACGTGGCCAAGCGGATGGTGGGAGCCTCTCCGGACCCCTCGGGATCCGCATCCCCCGCCTCGAGGGCTGACGGATCCCGCTCTTCGTCACCAGATGTCTGTAAGTGGAGAAAGCGCAATAATTGTTTAAAAGGAAAAACAAAACAAAAAAGCTGTATGGTAAGAACCAGGGCTTTAACCGGTTCAAGGACCAAAAACGAAAACCAGGAACTTTTTGTGCTTTCCAGGGAACAGAAACGAAACCGGAAACGTTATTACTTTTTATTTTCTGGAACAGGAACACTTATTTTTAAAATAATGGTAACCGGTTAATACCGGTTCATTTCGTTCCTCTCGTTGAAACACAGCACCGTCTGTATCTTCTGTGACTCCCATGAAGATGTACAGCCTTCGCATGCTAAAGGCTGTGGATGGACGCCTATTTGCGTGTAACGTGGGCAATAAACGGGGCGTTTCCGCCAATATATAAGTGTATGGCAACTGAGCGCTGGCCGAGTGGCCGCGGGCACGCGCACCATACTCGTCTCTTTTTTTAACTCAGCACGGGAAGGCAGACCGTCGCTCTGCCGCCATGCGCCCTCCCCACCTGGCAAAACTTGTGTTTCAGCTGACAGGAGCTAAATTAACCGTTCCGAGAACAATATTTTTTTGCTCTAACCGGTTTGGGAACGTCAATTTATTGGTGAAACTCGTAACCGGAAATGTTATAATTCCGTTTCTGCTCGGAACGAACCGATTTGGAAAAAATATTGGTTCAAAGACCTGGTAAGAACACAATGAGTTATCCTCATGGATATATTATTAATTGAAGACCGCACAAGTCGGACTGTGTTAACATCTGTAGTCACACAGATTGGGGATGTCAAAAAGTTGGTTAATGTATTACTTCATATTTTAATTCATCTTTCAGTTTTTGGGGATTTCCTTGGTCTTGGTATCTACGTTAAAAATGTAAGAGGTGATAACGTTCTTCTAGTATGGATTTTCATTCAGAGACACTCATGGTATTTAATGAACCTATTATAAACCAGAAAGAAGAGATCATTCTTTGTTGGATCAGCAAGCAAATGTGTCAAATGACGTTACGGCTGAGCACAATATGAAAATTCAATATCACGATATGTCTCACCTCACAATATAATCAACTGGGAGAAATGATGTGGAATGCGTGCAAGCTTACAGCAGTGTCAGACAGGGACTGCGGGACAGGCACCTGCACCATGTAACGCCAGATTTGAGCCGTCCGGTCTCCGCAGGCTGAAACAAACACATACATACACACAATGTGATCAATGAACGGTGCCGGAATTTCTCTTCAAATGAAGTAACGCGAGAGCCTGTTGTCCTTATCAGTACATATAATGCTGTGCTTTGTCTGTTTGATTGTCTTGAAATAGAAAAATCAAACAGAATTCCTGTTGATTTGATTAATTACCACAAAACTGATAGACCTACTAATTTAATAAAACAAAACACGCCGAAACTACCAGCCACTTCGGTCAGTGAAAAAAAGTAATAAAAGTAATTAATAAAAAACTTTATTAATACCAGTGTTAAGAATGATGTCTCTATACGTTCATGGTTTATGGAACAATGTTGTAGAGTGGAGGCAACTGCTGCGTGTTGCTGCAGTTTGTAAAATGTCAAACTAGACCTAGACTAGATTATAGGCTACAGAAATACACCAACACTTAATCACTTGTTCCGTGTGTCATTTCCAACAACTGTACAAAATTTAATCGAGATCCGTGCTCAACTTTTTCAATTCTTGTTACAAACCAACACAACCGAAAACATAGCCTGCTTGGCGCAGCTGGCGCAGGTAAAACAATGGAATTTTCAGATGGGCACTTCACAACAGTTCATCAGAAGTTTAACCATCATTGCTTTGCGCTCCTGAGGTGCATGTGGCATGTGGCGTATATGTAGGGTGTGCGCATTAAGAGCTGCTTGCTGCCAGGAGTCAACGTCACCTTCTGTGTGAATATATATATATAATCATAAAACATTATGACTGCACATACCTGTTAGTGCCATCTCTTCACTGGGGTGGAACTTGATGGAGTTGACTAGGTGGGGCGGGAGAGAGAAAAGTGAGAGAATCATTAAATAATCCCCTGGTTATTCATGTCTGGTCATCTTGACTTATAGTGCTCAATATTAATAATTTTGAAGTAAATGACACTTAAAGTATTAAAGTATAAGTAGCAATTCTTTACTGCTCATCAGAGCTGAGGAGTAACCTAGGATACTAGGTTAATTATTATAAACAATAGTGTAATGTACAGGATAGTGCCAAGGGCTTACAGACAGGATCTCAGTGTGAAGGGCTTACAGACGCACAAGCACCAATTTAAAAGTTGTCAAAAGTCAGTGTAGAAAATGTTGCAATTAATAAAGGTTGGGAGTCATCTTCTGTATATTACAAGCTGTTATGTTTTAAACAGTGAATATTTCTTGGCAAATGATGGGTTAAAGTCCATGTGCTTTGCCAGAAGGGCTGGACGATATTTTCTTTTATTAATAAACTTCCCCAAAAAAGTATTATCCGAATGACAAGTTTTATGTGTTGTCAGTCATCATGTGAAATAATATTTACATATCCTATCATAATAAACAAAAAATAATTGGCGTATTCAAGATGTTTTCTCTGATAATCGTTGTCTTGATGATGCAGACATACTTGCTGGTTGTAATGATAACCAGCAGCAGGTGCAGTCTTTACCTGATCCGGCATGGCCGGCGTACCGCAGCACACACTTCCCAGTCTCGATGTTCCACAGCAGAGCCGTTTTGTCTATAAGCAAGTGTGATAGATTATTATTCAATGAATTGTATTACTACAGTTCTAGTATTTGGCTTATAATAAATTATAATGTTTTTGGGGGGTTATTTTTTGGCCATAAACACAGTTTTTCATTCAGAGAGTTCGACGGGATTAAATCAGAAACTGGATGGATAGTCGGGGGAGACACTGCAGAAAAGCCAGAGAGGGGATTAGAACCCAGGGCCCCTTATACAACCCCCTCAGACCAGGGCTGTATAACCACTCTGCCAACGCGCCCCCTATATTTAATTTTTTAACAATATCGCATTATTTTCTAACTATTATGTTTCTACCTAGTCCTCACATGATGTAAGGAGTCAGGGGCTGAGCGAGTTCCTCTTTATTCAGCCAGGGCTGGACTGCCAGTCTATTTATTTTTTATTAATATTTTTAAAATAAAGATGTGAGCTTTTTTTTCAGCTTTGAAATATAACTCCTTTGCACAAATGACGTGCTGTCTGAGACTCCGCACAGCGTTGAATACTTGGTATACAGCTTCCCAGCACCCGCAGAGCGGACTCTTCCGCTGCTGACCTGCAGAGGCAGTGCCCAGAACAAGGGGTTGGGTCCTGCTGAGTGCCAGATCCCAGATGCCATCTTTGTGGCCTGCATATTCCTTGAGCCGCTGGCACAGGGCACTAGAGCCTGTAGGGGCCTTGAAGCTGGACACAATCTGAGAGGCAGCAAAAAAAATAATCTGTCAATCTGCTTGTTTTAGGAAATTGACAGGCAGCATAACTACGTCATTGTATTTGTAATGGACATGAAGTGTAAATAATACCATTTAACCGGACATATAGACGAGTTTGGCAGGTAGTTCCGATTAAAGTTCTAGTCTGAACGTCACTTCTGGTGCCATTTATTTTGCCGTGTCTATTTGGTGGGAGCATTCACACCCACCACGTTATTTTAAAATGATGTTGGTACCTTGCGCTGTGCTATTCCACACCGAAATGCTCGTGTGGATATATGCCCCACAAACGCCTGAGTCAATACTATGTGCAACCCGTTCCATTTACTCATTCATGCTGGAATTACCAGTGGAAGCAGCCATCCCATTTGTCCAGAATAATATGTGACCATATCGGCGAATAACTTCAAGTCTGGATTTCATCAATACTTATGTAAAACTGTGAGCAAAGCGGGGTGGTTGATGTGCAATTTGTCACAGAGCGAGCTGTAGTAAGCAGATCTTGAAACGTTGTGCATTTTGCGTGACAAATTCAGCCAGTATGATGACTTTAGACAGTTAACTATACAGACACAGGAATTGCGTTCCAGCCGGCGGGACAAAATGCCAGCCCCCTTTATTTTGTTTGTAAACTCGTCCATACGTATACTTCACCGTATGCCATACCTGAAAAATGGCTGCTGCCGTGGGGCCGTCACATGCAACAGCCCTTTTGCGCAAGTGGTAAGTGACCTGAATGTGTGTATTCACAATGTGTGTATTCACAATGTGCGCTCTCACAAGTCTACTGTCACTATTTTTGGTTATCTTATTACTGTCATATGATAATATGTAACCCATTACTACCCGACCCCGATAGTGACAACCCCTGTGATTTGTTGATCTGAGGTTACAGACTACAGACAGAAATGAGATTGAAAAAAACTGAAGTCACATTTCCCTATTAGATGGATTAGATGCACATTAAAATCATTCTTATGTTAAACCAAAAAATAACATGTTGCTGTAAGTGGTTTGTTTTAAAAAGAAACCTTCCCAACTGTGACCAAGCATATGAAGGAGGGGGGGGGGGCTTTTGTGTCAATAGATATGGCAGTGATGATGTTTGTCAGCAAGTTGGTTGTAAGAGATGGGATGAATTTGCTCGTGTTTAGTTGTGACAGTTGGCACACACACACGGTCAGGTATCAGCTACAGATGCTCTAATTGGTAATTATCGTATGAATGTCATCCCCAACAGCCTTTATCTTTTATCCCCCATGACCAGAGACAATTTTAGAATTCTGCCTATAGCTGATTGTGAAACAAACACTAAACATTGGACCATCAAAGAGACAAAAAATACATTTCACTTCTAAAGGAATCATGGCCAACATATAGCTAAATAAGGATTTTAAACATTTTATTTTTTAAAATCATAAACATACGATGTATTTTAAATTATATCACATTGCACTTTTCTTTGGTGCAGGGAAAATCAATTTAAACATCCGTTGCCTAAATTTGGTTTTAATTTGAATTAATTTTTGGGGTGTTTGGGATATCCTCCCCTATTCCCAATTCATGTTTAACTTTTGTATTAGGCTACTTAATCAAATTAACCAATGCTTTTTAATGTAATGCTTTTGAATAGTCGCTCGCAATTGTGCCACCCAGTGGTGACGGCGGTGAATAGCCATTTTAACAGCCTCAATTGATTTGAATTTTGAATGGATTTAAAATTACAACGGAAATCTGTAATTTTTATGTTTTAGTTTTAATAGAGCATGAGCATTGTGTTGCGCGAACACGAACATGAATTGCCGTTTTGCACCGACCTCATCCTCCCACCTCTTCCAAATTGGGAGTGTACTGATATATTGTAATTAGTTCCAATATATCATGTAGATTATAGCAATAACCTTACCTGTCTTGCTTTTTTCATCTTGGTTTAAATTTTGAATGGATTTCAAATTAAAAAAACGTGTACTGTAATTTTAATGATTTTGTTTGGCTTCCGTCCGCGGTGCGCACGCGTGCCAACAGACTGTGCCGTGCGCGCGTGCCAACAGACGGAGCCGTACGCGCGGCTGTGTGGCGCGTGTGTCACTGTTTAACACTGTTATAAATTCGGGTTGAAAACAATGTTAAAACGTTGTTTACTAATAACGCTAATTATTTTCCTTACAGGTAGGAGTGATTATTTGCCAGAATTATGGATAACTGGCAGGACACGCTTCCTGCAGCCTAAGCCACACGCACAAATGCATGATCTGAGAACAAACATTTGTTGAAAATATTTGACGATCACAGAGCTCATATTAGCCCAACAAGCCCACATTTGTTTGTCATACAATGAAATCCCCAATTGTTTAAATCAATCGTTCAATTTCTTCAATATGCTGCATTGGTGTTTGAAGACTCACCACATGATCTCTACAAATGAGCATTCCAATATAATATTATACTAATACAATATAATAATAATAATAATAATTCAACACAGATAACAACACCAATCTTCGATAGAAGTTATCAGGTAATGCAGCCTAATGTAAACACCACTACAACATCTTGTACAGTATTTATGTTTGCATAAACGCGACAAGCTAAGAAATTATTACTTCCTGGCGTGCGTACTGTTTAAAGTATATGCCGATCACGCTGGCGTCTCGTCGATGCAAACACCACTACAACATGTGACATCTTGTACAGTATTTATCTTTGCATTAACGTGACAAGCTAAGAAATTATTACTTCCTGGCGTGCGTACTGTTTAAAGTATATGCCGATCACGCTGGCGTCTCGTCGATGTGCGTTTCGCGGCATCGAAAAAAGGGCAGAGTCGCGATTCAATTGTACGTGTAGGCGCGAATTTCCCACAATCGTGCGCATGCGCAGATGCGATGTAATCGCCATGTCTGTTCGTAGAGTAGGGGAGATGGTATTGACGCCCCCGGGTGCATTCGCTTATTGGGAGCGCAGCATGGGCGCTGTGCACCCCTAGTTTCATTGACATACTTTCGTTTCTGGTAGAATTGTAGTCACAGCCCAAGCGACCACAAGATGGGGCCCAAATAGCGCCGACTGTTTACTGTGTTAAGAGAATGTGGGCCTCCGCTCGCCGGTGATTTTTGCCACTATACATAAAAATAAAATGCAACATCACCGGCCCACTGGGGCGTCGGCCCACCGGGAAAATGCCCGTTGTGCCCAGTTGTCTGTCCGCCACTGCCTGCCACTAATAACAGTACCCAAGCAGGCTGTGATGTTGACATAGACTGTGAATCGAAAGCTAAATTATTGACTGGTTTCCTGGCTGAGAAGGGGCAGCAGTTACCTTGCTTGTGGATGCTTTGTATGTGGTCCTCAACTTCTGAGAGAGCTGACTAGTGCTGTGGCTGGCTGGAGCAAAAGACACCGGCAGGGAAAAATTAGATGCCTTGAAATTGGCTGGCCATGTAGAGGCGTGGTGCACAACTAGCGAAATGCATTTGCAATTGATGCATAGAAATTGGCTTCGGCCTTCGGCCAGTAAAACTGAAGCAAGCACTAGCCAAGTAGCCAATACCTGAAGTTAGCAGCTAGCTCTTTATTCCAATGCTACACCGATGGTAGGCCTAATTTAGAGCGAAGCAGCATAGCGTCATTGGGCAAGTTTTACATTTTTTAATCGATTAGGTCCTATGCACAAGTCGCTGTAAGTTCGCATTTATGGATTTCGTGGATCAATGCATCTCATTGGCCGCATCCATTAATTATTAAACCCATTATCAAATGACGATCAGCAGTGTTACTTTTTATGTTTACCTATCATTCTGCGACATGTCATTCATTTTTACTGTCTTTTATGTCAATATTTTGCTGCTGTCTTTTTCATCCAATGGGAGTAGAGATGTGCCAACACAAAAAATATCTGAGGATGGTCATTCCCGTGGAGCTCTGGTGAAGTCGGTTGAGAGAGAGGCAGGCAGGAGCTGAAAATGCCAGACTTCAGCTGGAAATGCTTTAAAATGCCGCTCCGACAAACACTGACAAACAACGGGACTCTATGAAGCTTTTTCGACTCGGTTGAGGTAAAAAGTTTTAGATATCTAATTTCAAAATAATAATAATAATGTGAGATGTTGCTGGCAATGGGCAAATCTTTGTTTTCAGGAGAAGTGGGGTGACATGAAAATGTATATGATTTGCCTGGAACACACAAGGGAAAGGAAAAAAGCGTAAAATGCTTTGAAGCAGTATCTCGATAATTACTGGCTCAAACTGCATTAAACGTACACATTTCATAGCCCACACATTCCTTTATGTACTTTTTTCTTCTTTTTTTTCTTTCTTCTTTCTAATAGAATTTTAGAATAATGTTTAGTTATTTGATATATTTTTAATGAAAACACTGGAAAAACTTGAACATTATTAAAAACAAAAATTATATATTTGTCTTTGTTTTTTTTTTTCAGAATCAGAATGAATTCTATTTCCATTGTCAATGATATAACATCACAGACTAGGATTTTTTTTCTTGGTACAGATGCCAGACATGGAGACAACAAACATGTAACAAGGCATAAACAAGGGAACCAGGATCTATGAACAGGGGTGCAGTCTATATACAAGGCACATTGCAGAATGTTAGGGGGTTTGCCAAGGAGTGCTAGGGATGGAAAGTGGCTAGTGCAGCTTGGCACATCCAGAGCTACCTGGCGTTCAATATAGCTGAATTGCAGCAAGGAAGAAGCTGTTCCTGTCTCTATTTTCCCCACTTAAATGTAGGCTGAACTAGTTTGATTTTAACTATAACAAGTTCAAAACTTTGAAATCTACACATTTTATAAAATTTACATGGATCTGTTTTTTTTCACATTTTCTAACATGTACCATTTTAAAACTACACTATAGAGGCCTAGGGATTTTGTAGTGAGTTTTTGGCTGATAGTTGAGGTTGTTATGAAAAAAAAAAACAAGCCTAAATATGTATGGCAATGACTTTGTTTTATAGCTTTATCTGTGGTTATTTGAAACATGGAAAATCACGTGTAAGACAGCCTGATTTAGGCCTGGTCATTTAAGACGTAAAACAGATCATGGCATATTGCTGGCTTCAATTCGGGCCAAGAAAAATCTACCTTTGGCCTTGAGTGCTCCCTTCGGATCTCCTCCATCATTAGGTTGACCTTCGCTAGTCAGCCGCTCATTTAGCAAGTCTATCTCTCGATGCACTGCAGAAAACACAGACAAGAGAAGGGTCGCTACGATAGTATTCCAAAAATCATGTCTGTGATTTCCAAAATCAAAGACTCTGAAGCAACAAAATGTGAACCTGCTTAATTCTGAGTGAGTGGAATCAAACATGATGTTACATCCACATGGACGAACTTACGTTCAACGTTTTCTATATAGAGATTCTCAAATTCTCGTTCAATCTGACTGAAGAGATCATGCAGATTGTTTCGCAGGGATTGAGGCAGCTTGGAATCCTGAAAGACAATTTATTTTATATATTAGTTCATCACAGTGAGGGGGGAGCCTGGTTGTGATGTTGTTGCACACAAATAATATGATAAGTGAATGAATGAAGACACACATATTGTGCCAGGCACAAACACAAGATTCACAAAGTGTGTTCTGTGATTTGCATTCATAAAGCAATGTCACAAAGCAGCGGAACGATGTTGTGCATGGGTCGGAACCAAATTATAAATCTTGAGCACAAAAGTTGGTTAGGCCCCCACACTAGGGCTCCGAACCGGTTCAAGGAACGAAAACGAACAGAATTTTACGAGGAGCAGAAACGGAAATGAAAAAAGCTTTCTTCAAATGTTCGAGAACAGAAACGGAACATTCTAAAATCCGCAAAACCGGTTAAAAATGTTTTTTTTGTTCTCTATATATTTAAATATATCTTAGTCTGGGAGACTATTTCCAGTTGTGCATCCATTCAACTTTAATCAAGCCCCATGCATCTGCGGCTCCATCTTATGGACAGACGAGGAAGCGGATGTAATAGTGTAAAAGGATGTAAGGTGTAAAGCATTCCACCTTAATACAGTTGCACTGAAGTTTGAAAGTCCACCAAATACATTCTGTATAAACTATATCCAAACTTAACATTGGACAATATAAGGAACTTTAAGAACTAAATCTTTGCGTTCAGATCCGGTTCAGGACCAATATTTTGGTGGCGGAACGGTTCAGAGAACGAAGACGTTAAACATAGGCCTGGCTGAACCGTTGGGAGCGCAACGTTTTAAAAATAATTTCCTTTTCAAGGCCTGCCCTGCACCCAGCCCATGTGTAGTTTTGGGCCTGTGCAAGCAGGGTCGTGGTTTCGTGTCAGATCGACATTTCCTACAGGTCAGCTTTCCACACTCTCTCACTCCCTTTCCAGGTATTCCTGTCAACAAAACGGAAAAATTGTTGCTTCATCATCATCATTGCACTGAAAAAAAATACGTAAATCAAAACAGGTGGGTACAATGAATTTCACTTTGCTTAAACCTTTCCTCCAGTCTTCCAGTTATTAGCATAATGGCATCTAAATACAACTATATAAATTATATGTTCATGAAAAAAACACAAAATGTGCAAAATTTGTATTTATGAGAAGGTTATTCATGTTTTAATATCACAATTCATTATATCTTTTATTTTATTACCCATTATTTGTTACCGTGGTCGCACAAAGATGGCATTACAGGTTTTTTTTCACAGGGTTTATGAATATTTCTATTCCTAGTGCTTAAAAACGTTGATTTCAGCTCAGAACACCCAGCTGGCCACCACTGGCACCGTGGTCTGCTGCCCGCCGAACCACATGGAGTATTGCATAACTATGTCTTCAATTCTCGTATTGCAACTTGAATTGCAAGTTTGTTTTTTCATCCCAGATGTCATATGAACCATTCTCGTGAAGGGTACATCACTAATGCCATTCAAGACAATGGCTGGACCATTCAAGACAATGGCTGGATGTAGATATGTCATGGAGGTGACAAGATACTTGCTACTGGTGTGCGTTGCCCCTTAGCTGAACAAACTATTTAAAAAAAAGGTTTACCAAGAATAAAATGACTGTACAAGTAGAACAAGTGATTGATGAACAAGCAAGGTAAAATAAACACACACACACACGCTCAAGTCTTACCTGAGCCTCCAGCATGTCTCTATGGGCCAGTGGCCGGTCCTCCGTGCTGTTGGTGCGTCGTTGGGACAGGCTGTGGGCCTTGCCTTTCTGCTTCCGTGGGTGGCGAGCGGCCGTCACACAACCAGCACTCGCACTGTCCACGGACATAGCTTTCCTCCACCTTTCCTTGACGCCACCTGCTACTCCTCCTCTGGCTAACAGCAGATCCTCCTAGTTTCCACTTCCCAACATAGAGGTCATGCTGCAGTCACACACTCATTTTATACTCTTCCATCTCCAGTATTAGGACTGCAACTAATGATTATTTTAAATAATCGATTAGTTGCCGATTATTTAAACGATTAGTCGATTAATCGGTTGGACATTTTTTCTTTTAGAAAATCCCCCAAATGTTAACACTTACACTTACTTAACACATACTTAATAATTGCAAGAGATTAATCTTGTTAACTTCAAATCAGACAATTATTCAATTTCCTGGCAGTTATCGATTATTACATTCATTGCCAATTAATTCTATAATCGATTAGTCATCGATTAATCGACTAATCGCTGCACCCCTATCCAGCATCAAGCTCCACATGTCCCTAGCCATGTGGTCCCTACAGGTTAGTCTGCCGAAAACTTCTCAGTGAATCTGGACACCACATTGGGTCACCAATCAGCACATAGCTGCACTGCTCTGGAAAAACACATGGACTGGGTTGGTCAACTTCTCTTGGGTCTTTCATGTGAAATGCTGGGAAATACTATCTCAAGTTTAGCAAAAGTCAGTCACAAGTCACAGTTTCCCACAAACATGGCATCTGTAATATATTATTTATAGACAATCATTTATGAATGTATTATATTAAATGCGGGGTGACATGAAAAATCAAGTTTCAAAAGTGTTTATTTGTTAAGAACAGGATTGTGACATAATAATGGACCATGTCAAACTCTATTCTGGTCGTTTTGTGGTTGCTTCACAATAATTGCCAAAAGTGGGCATTTTGAGGTCCTCCCAGATGTCGGTTCTTTTGAAATTGTAATAGGTATGACGTCACACCGACCGCAAAATTCAAAACGAACCTTTACCGCCCCCTACAGTATACGCGTGGAACTGCATCAAACTATTTCAATTAATAACCAAAAGTCGATGATATCGCATGTTGGGTGTATTTAAATGCCACATAACCTTTAAATAGTACACGCGCACGTATGTACGTGCACATTTTGTGTTTGTGTGTCACTATTACACGACAAAACGCCTGTTTTGTCTGCGGTCCTCCCAATATTCCCATTGAAATGCACCAGTGTCTGTGCGTTACACGCAAAAGAAAACGATTCGAACATTTTAGCGCGGGAGAAGTCCGAAAAGTCACTCCCCCTC
>OMKY01059882.1:0-15922 GCA_900302395.1 Bregmaceros cantori | reverse complement strand
CTACTCAGCACCCGCTCCGCCCAACGGAGGAAGCTGAAGTTGGCTCCACATTCGCCCAACTCCACAACTTCAGCTTCCTCCGCTTCGGGGCGAACACAGACGCATAACACACTGCAGAGACTACAGCCCGCGGGTGTTAGAACATTGCCAGCAGCGGGTCTACAGCGTGTCTGCCCGACACACGCAACAAGTCCTCGGGTGTTAGAACGCTAGTTGTGTGTATCGCGATTCTACCGATCTATTAGAAATGGCAGATCGAGACTCCTTAGAATCGTCGGACGGGTTTGAATTCATTTCACACTTTAACTCACATCAGTAATGGCCTTCTTGGCCTTTTCCTCAGCGTTCCGGGCTTCTTGGATGGTGTCGTCCACTTCACCTTGGATCTGTACCAGGTCAGCTTCAAGCTTCTTCTTAGTATTTATGAGGCTTGTGTTCTAAAGAACAACCACATGATTATGACCTTGCCTTCTCTTCTGAATGACAGCTGTGTTGTCACCTGCTCACTGAATTTACAGCCGACCAATTTCACAAGAGACAGCCACAATACCAAGCATAGGAGCCTTCATCAACACCTGGATGAATTGTCTTTGGCCTTACCTGTGAGTGTAGCAGTCCCACTCGCTCACTGGCGTCCACCAGCTCCTGCTCGGCCACTTTGCGCGCCCTCTCCGTCTGCTCAAGGGCTACACGGAGCTCTTCAATTTCTGCCAGCATCAGGTTGTTTCTGCGCTCTACCATGGCCACCTGTTCCCTCATGTCTTCCTGTCCCCTCAGAGCGTCATCGAGGTGCAGCTGAGCATCCTGTGTATACATGTAATATTAATGATCTCTGTCCCAGATCCATGGTATGATGTTTTTTTTTGCACTTGAATAGTACTGATCAGTTTTAATTCCAAGTAATTCACACAAACTGATTACATTTTGGGGCTGATCCTGTTCTACTTTTCGCTAGTCTGGCCCATTAGCACAAAGCAGATGTGGGGGGAAAGTAATAATGTTAATAATAGTATCATAAGTTAACAAAGTATCATAACTTTAACGGATTCTAAGAAATACAGTTGTTATGACATGAAATGAAGTTGTTATTACAGGAAATAACGTTTTTATAACAGGAAATAAAGTTGTTATAACAGGAAATAAAGTTGTTATGACAAGAAATGAAGTTGTTATTACAGGAAATAAAGTTGTTATAACAGGTTCAAGGTTAAATTCAACCATGGACTTTGTACCTTGAGCTGTCCTTGAAGGTTTCTCAGTTGTTTCTGAGCTTCAGAAGCCTGGCGATTGGCGTGGCTCAACTGGATCTCCATCTCGTTGAGATCTCCTTCCATCTTCTTCTTAATTCGCAAAGCATCGTTTCTGCTTCTGACCTCTGCATCCAGATTTGTCTGCATGGTGTCAATGATCCTCTGGCTGTTCCTCTTAATCTGTTCCATCTCCTCATCTTTCTCAGCCAGCTTCCTGTCAACCTCGCCTTTCAGCTGTGTGAGCTCCAGCTGAACACGGATGATCTTGGACTCTTCGTGTTCCAGTGTAGCCTAACAGAAGATATTTCAACATGAGTGATCTTATCACAAATGTGGCAGATTCTTTTACAAATCAGATTCACAGTCTCTTACCTCTGCTTCTTCTAGAGCTGTTTGTATTTCTGTTTTCTCAACCTCAACAGACTTCTTTCCTTTCTCAAGCTCATGAATGGTCTTCCCAGTTTCGCCCATCTGTTCTGTCAAGTCACCGATTTCCTCTGTGGGACAATGAGAAGAACATTCCAAGTTAATCATAACACAGCCATCAGTTCTTGCATCACAAGATGAAACTTGTGAGCCTTACGCTGCAGGTTTTTGTTCTCTCTCTTCAAGGTCTCCAGGTGATCCAAGGATTCTTCGTATGAGTTCTTCAGTTTAAAAATCTCAGTGCTAAGTGAGCGAGATTCTTTGAGAGCGCCCTCCAGCTCAGCCTGACTTTCTTCATATTTCTGCTTCCACTCAGCAAGAACCTACAAGGCCAAAGAATTTAGTTAGCATCCTGTTCAGAGTGAGAACTGGATATCATTACTGACTCATGGTGGTACCTTGTCAAAGTTCCTCTGCTTCTTGTCCAGGTTGGCTGCCAGGGCATTGGCTCGCTCCACATCAATCATCAGGTCTTCCACCTCACCGAGGAGCCTCTGTTTGGTCTTCTCCAGAGACGCGCATTTGGCGTTTGTGGCCTCAATCGATTCCTCTGCCTCTTGAAGGCGCTGGGCCAGCTTTTTCCTGATCAATGTTATTAATTTATAATTATAATATGTCTGTCCATCAATGTTCATTTTTAATCAAGATGTTTTAATAATTTGTTCAGTCGATCCCCATCATCTGCGCTGAATTCCCATACTTTAATTCAGTGCAGTCATCTACAAGCGGAATTACTATGCACCACTTCTTGCACTTACTTAGCTTCCTCCAGCTCCTCTGTGCGTTGGATAGCATCCGTCTCATATTTGCTCCTCCACTGTGCCACCTCACTGTTGGCCTTGGACAGTGCCCTTTGCAGCTCAGCCTTGGCCTCCTGCTCCTCCTCATACTGCTCTCGAAGCAGGTCACAGTCATGACGAGAAGACTGGACAGAATGAGCCAGGGCGTTCTTGGCCTAAGTTGGATGTAAAAAAAAAGGATTAATTTAAGATCAATATGTGTGCTTACCAGGAACCTTTTTTTGTGTGTGTATGGCAAGAAAAGTGGCCACAGCGGAAGGTCTGCATGCATAACAAATTGCCCTCTAGAATGTTTTAGAAGTTATTTGTTACCAGAGCAATTTAATTATACCATCACATGCAATGCATTTTGTAATGATACGCTCCTTGATACTCCATTTGACATAATAGATCTAGGGTACCTTTATTTCCTCCTCAATGTGTCTCTTCAATTCCTCAATCTGCTGCGTGTACGCCTGCTTGCCCCGGGTCAGCTGGGAAACAAGCGCTTCTTTCTCTTCCATTTGGCGACTGTATTCACCTTTTCACAGAAAGTGAAGATGAAAGTGAGATATTTCTCCTTCCAAAAAAATCTCAGCACAAGCAACAATTAACAAAATCTTTATTTCAAATTAGGTCCTTCGTAAGCAGCAAATGTATGTCATATTCATGTTTATCAATCATATTTCATGTTTCATATTTTCAGAAACAATATTGAATTTGTATGGACCAATAGGGCAGTTTCAACAAAAGACCAAGAGGGCAGTTTCAACATAAAACTGCTGACAATGACACTGATTCGAGTGCTTAGCAATTATCGATTTATTAAATGAGTTGCGATTCATTTCATAATCGACGAGTCAACAATTAGTCGATTAATTGTTGCAGCCCTAAAGACAATGCACTTAATGGCAGCCATGTAAGACACTGGGGAATATGTTATAAAATACCATTTTCAGTCTGGAGTCTTGCTCTTTGAGCGTTGACATCATTGAGCTGACGAACATTTTCGTCGTACTTGGACTTGAATTCGCTCAGTTGATCTTCCAATGTCCGACACATCTTTTCCAGATTTCCCTGTTTAGTGTTATAGACATTAATTATCTTAGGGGAACAGTGGGTGGGTAGTTATAGACATTAATTATCTTAGGGGAACAGTGGATAGTTGAAAACAAAGCGCAAAAATGCAAAGAAACCAGCCATGCCTTGTGTTTAGCCATAGATTCCATGTTGCTTGCAAGGTCATCAACTTCCATCTTGTATTCACTTTTCTCTTTCTCCAGCTTCTGTTTGACGCGCTGGAGGTTGTCGATCTGTTCTCCCAGCTCTGCCACACTGTCTGCCTGCTTCTTGCGTAGTGCTGCAGATGTGGCTTCATGCTGCAAGGTGGACTCCTCGAGATCACGGCGCAGCTTCTGGAACTCGGCCTCACGTTTCTTGTTCATTTCAATCTGAGCAGAAGTGGCTCCACCAGCTTCCTCCAGCCTTTCACTGATCTCCTCAAGTTCCCTCGAGAGATCTGATCTCTGCTTCTCCACTTTGGCCCGAGCAGCACGCTCGGCCTCGATTTCTTCTTCCAACTCCTCAATTCGAGCCTGAAACAATGACCATTATTAATCATTGTTTTCATTTTATTGTAGTTAGCTGAAATAATGGTATATGAAAACATACCTGAAGTTCTTTGATCTTTTTCTGAAGCTGTGCACCAAGTGACTGTTCATCATCAATTTTGCTCAGAAGCTGACTTAACTCAAAGTCTTTCCTGTGGAATATACGTTGTGTCAGTACTTTTCTATAACCCAGCAACACTGCCTGGATATTTGGTTAAAGGAATTTACTTCTTGTTTTTCTCATCTGATTGCTGCTTGTCATTCTCCAAGTCCATGATGGACTCCTGGGCCAGCTTTAGATCACCTTCCAGCTTACGCTTGGCTCGTTCAAGATCCATCCTGAGTTTTTTCTCTTGCTCCAGGGAACCCTCGAGCTGTATAGATTGAAAAACATTATGTATATATTGTATTTATTGTACATATATATTCATACGTAAAATATATTGTTGAGGTCATTCTGTAGCCCTCACGTCATCCACTTGCTGCTCCAACTTGGCTTTGGCCTTTGTCAAAGAGTTGACTTTGTCTTCCTCTCCCTGAAGGTCATCAAGTGTCTGTTGGTGAGATTCTTGAAGCGCTTTCTTCTCTTTGGTTAGTTTGGCGATGATCTCATCTTGGGATGACATCTCCTCAGTGAGGTTCTTCACCTGCCCATGCATTCAGGAGTACCTGGTTAGTATCTGGTAGTCTAGTATCTAGTATTCTATGATCTGGTTAGTATCTGGTTGTCTAGGATCTGTAACCCTTTTCACTCCATTAATAGAAACCTTGTTCTCTGTGGCATGCTTCTCCTTTTCCACTTTGGCCAAGGTCAGCTCGAGGTCATCAATGTCCTTCTTGAGCTCTCCACACTCGTCTTCCAGCTTCCTCTTCTTGGCCGTCAGCTCAGCATTCACCTCCTCCTCATCCTCCAATCTCTCTGCAGTCTCCTTGAGTTTTCCCTCCAGTTGAATCTTACTCTTGATGAGCCCCTCACATCGTTCTTCTGCATCATTCAGGTTTTCGTTCTCCTGAAAAACGGATCACACCAATAGTTGAGAATGCAACTTTTAAAAAGTAATTCCTTACATTTACAAAAGATTTATTAAAAATGACTTCTACTCCTTTTCCCAAAACGTGCTTGTTCCTTTTTATAAGTTTCGCAACAACAGGGTAGCACAATATGTATAATGTAGGTATAATATATACATAATATGTATGATGTAATTTATTCAAACAATACCATTGAGAAACTCTGTAAGTTTGATGTTACTTATAGGCTACAGAAATGCACCAAAATGTAATCGATTCTTCAGTGTGTCATTTCCAACAGCTGAACAAAATTTCATCCAGATCCGTGCACAACTTTTTCAGTTATTTTGGGGACAGACAAACCAACCAACGCTCCCAAAAACATAACCTGCTTCTCGGCTCCGCCCCGCTGCAGGTAAATATGAATTGTGCTCTCAAGAGGGGAACTCGCAGAGCTTTACTCACAGATTGAACTTGTAGGACCAGGTCATTCTTTTCCTGCAGCAGAGAAACCATTTTTTCTTCCAACTCCTTCTTCCTTGCCAGAGCTTTTGCAAGGTCTTCTTTCATCTTCTCAAAGTTCTCCTTCATGGCAGCCATCTCCTTCTCGGTTTCAGCACTCTTCAGCAGTGGCTTGATCTTGAAGTACAACTTCATCCATGGCCACGTTTTGACATTCATGAAGGAACGGATGTTGTATTGGATGCTGAAGATGGCTTCCCTGAGAATGAAAGGCCATCATCCCATTAGTTATCATTGGTTGGTTGATTTCTTAATTTTTTTAACTCTACACAACACTCAACAAGGTTACGTACTTACAGTTAGTTTTCTAATGTAATGTATTGAATAGTGGCTGCTTTCTAGGGCTGCAGCGATTTAGGAAACTTCTTGATTATAAAATTAAACATTTTAATACTTAAGCAACTATTTTAATCTATAATTGGCAAGGAAAGTAAACATGTATTGTCGACCGTTTTTTGCCAACTCTTTCTCAAAGTGCCCCACACAAATTTGATATTGATCAATAATTTCTGAAAGCAACATAATTGATTAAATCTATCATGTAGCTAAATAAAATATTTAAAATATTGCAGTATGAATTAATTGTGTCAGAATAATTAACTCAATTGCCCGTTAAGAAGAACCAAATTTGGCTAGATTTCAAGTTGCTTAAAAATGTTTACTTGCTATGAATATTTTGGATCATCATAGTTCACTTTCTCCGCTTGTAGCAGAATGTGCACCAACATGGGTCAGCTTCCTCCAGAGTTTCCGGTCCAGTGTAATTCTGTTGAGGGTTGGTTGGTCAAGTCCTGACCATTTGTAGACGTTGTCGCGCCATCTTTTGGGTTGTCTTATTTCTTTTTTTTTTAAGGAAAAATATCCAACCGATTTAGTCGACTGATCATTTGAATACTTGGCAAAAAACTCATTGCACCACTACTGATTAAGGTACCGTTTAATATTAATCATTCCATTTCTAAGTAGAAGTTAATTGCCAAGCTTTCTGACACTTAACCCACTATTCCTAACAAAGTAGTAACCAAACTGTCATCAGGGGAGTTTACTGGTTTACCTTCTCTCCATCATTTTGACAAATTCTTTCCTCATGACGTATCCTCTGCAGAGTGCCTGAGTCATGGTCACCAGGGTAGCAAGCTTCTCATCTCTCATCTCCTCCAGTTGACCCAGAAGTCCGGCTTTGAAAAACACCTGATGGCACAATCACACTAATTCAATCCCATGGTCTGCTGTGTTCATACAGGTAAGAAATTGTAAAGCCTTTATTCGTATGAAGCCCTCTTGTTTTACAAAAAATTGTAGTCGTATTCCCGATTGACTTTTTAATTCTAGATATCCTAAAATGTACACCTTGATGCTTGAAAAAAAATACATCTTTATCATACCTTCACAATTTTTTCTGTGTTGTGCCGCTAGATCAAACATTGCAATTGATCTAAAGAGACGTTGGTCATTGATGGCAAGGTCAAGATCTAGGACACTGGTATCCGGCTTAAGGATTGCAATTAACTCTAGTTTTTGTTGGATTTTACACTTTGTTTAATGTGATTTTGTTACATGACATTGGGTTCAGGTAACGACGACATTGGGTTAATTCTACTTTTGGTGTCAACTGGAGCGAACAGAAGTGCACTGAAACTTACCTTAGTGTGTCCAAACTTGTACTGACTTTGGTCAATATCGATGGAACTCAAAAGCTTCTCTGAAGCCTTTTTGTTATCGATGAATTGTCCCTCAGGGATGACGCTGGCATTCAATACTTTGTATCTAAAAGTGCAAATGGGAGATAGATTTAAAAAAACAAACATGGCCTTTTGAGCATTTCAAAATTCAAATATTACCTAAAAATTATGCAATCATTACCTTTGCTTGAAATCACCGTAGAGGATTCGGCTTGGGAAGCCCTTTCTACAAATTCTGATGCCTTCCAATACACCATTGCACCTGAGCTGGTGGATGACGAGGAAGTTCTCCATCAGACCTATAAGACATCATTTTGTGAAGGCTTTTTTTGTTTTTGTATGTCTCCATAGTCTTAAATAGTTTTGTTCAGAAGTAACCTACCTGGAGTCTTTGATTCATTGGGAATCAAGCAGCGGACAAAATGAGGATGAGTACTTCTCAGATTTGTCATCAACTTTCCAAGATTCTCCTGGGGGGTGTGAGGACCAACAAAAGCATTGACAGTGATGTTGGTAAGAATATGGTTAATATCTAATGAAACAGAGCAGTATTAGGTAGGTAGGTATTATTGAACGATACCCTGAAAAGCGCAGAGACTGTTTGGAATGATCCACCCTTCTTCTTGCCAGCCTTCTTTCCGCTGCCACTGCTTTCCGCTAAAACCACAAAAAGAGGTCCACGTCAGTCATCCCCATCATGTGATTCTTTTCTACGATTAGCGTTAGAAAGAACAAGGATCACACCATCTGCCGTAGCATGCGCCGCATAGAGGAATGCCAGAAGTTTCATGGAAGACTTCTGGTAGAGCTGGACCACAGAGTCATTTAGGGGGTCCTTGTTTTTGTCCAGCCAACCGTTGATATTGTAGTCCACGGTGCCAGCATAATGTACCAGGGCAAAGTGGGCCTCAGCTTTCCCTTTGACTGGCTTGGGCTTCTCAAATGCCTTGGTTTTACCAAGGTGCTGGTCGTGAAGTTTGTTCTTGAAGGTTGTGTCTGAGGCCTTGGGGAACATGCACTCCTCTTCAAGGATGGAGAAGATGCCCATTGGCTGTAGTTATGGCAGAACACACCGGTCAGCAAGTGCATAGTCTTTGCTTTTGACACAACGTGTGCTTCTTCAGAGACCATACCTTTTCAATGAGCTCAATGCAGGCAGCCAGGTCCATTCCAAAGTCAATGAACTCCCATTCTATTCCTTCCTTCTTGTACTCCTCTTGCTCCAGGACAAACATGTGGTGGTTGAAAAACTGTTGCAGTTTCTCGTTGGTGAAGTTGATGCACAGCTGCTCTAAGCTGTTGAACTGTCATGGAAGGCATAGTTTATTACAGGTGGTGTGATGATGTACTATGAACCCTCCAGTAGAGTGTTTCTCCACACTTACATCAAAGATCTCAAAGCCAGCAATATCCAGGACACCAATGAAGAACTGCCTGGGCTGCTTGGTGTCCAGCATCTCGTTGATTCGGACCACCATCCACAGGAACATCTTCTCATACACAGACTTGCAGAGAGCTGACACTGAGTTGTGGACCTAGAATGACAGCACAGCACTTATGCAGCAGACCCTTTCATGGACGTATTTTAGACTCCTGGTTGATGAATCTCAGCATCTTACCTGAGGAACGGTTTGCCCTTTGGTCACCATCTCATTTCCAACTTTCACTCGTGGATAGCACAGTGCCTTCAGCATATCAGCAGAGTTTAGGCCCATGAGGTAAGCAATTTTATCCGCCACTGGAAGAAAGGACAGTTCATCATTTACATTGTGAATGACAAAGCGGTACAACAATCACTATGCCATAAGAAAACTGTATATGTTGAAGCTTAAAATACATCTTTATACTCTGATATGGTCCAGAGACTCCGGACATCATCTGAACTGTAGACTAGTGGCATGGTCACACCGTCACAGTAAGTTGGACAGGCTACTGGAAATATGGATTTTTTTTTAAAGTTGATAACATTGTGTTGGTGTCTTCTACCATTTGGATCATAGAGCTGGTAATGGTATCAAGAGGTTACCTTCTGTGCCGTCAGGCTCCGCCTGCTCCTCGCGCTGCTTCTGCTTGAACTTCATGTTCCCATGATGCATCACAGCTCCTGTTAGCTTGTAGATGCCAACCTTCTCCTCGGGAGTGAAGCCCAGAATATCAATGGCAGTCTGTGAAGAAAGATTTATGAGAGGAGGTCTTTAAGTGACCTGAGAGCTGATGCATAGCAATCATCAAATTATCATAGAGGCTTTGTTAAAACTGCTTTATTCAGTCATGTGGCTTAGATGGAAGTATGCTGTATGTCTGCTTCCCCTCCTCTCTCGCCCCTCCCCGCTTCACACTAAGCCAGTTAACAAAGACTAAAATGTGGCTTGTGGACAAAAAATAGCTTAGAAAAATATGTTCACTGGCCTTTTTTTAATCATGTTTTGAATTGAACAATACTGGTGCTAGTTGCATTGATTTGAATAAGAAACCTCCTAACAATAAAAAGAGCTGAGATCAGTTCCTTCTTCCGTCGCTGTCGTAACTTTGATCCCAACGAAAAGTTAAGCAGCCTAGGCCAGGCCCAACCTTCCATTACACGTACATCAGTGGCGATGAATTCTTCAACGTCATTGATGCTCTTGACCACGATTTCTCCCTGGCTGATCATCGGATAGTCGTAAGGGTTGGTGGTGATGAGAAGTGCCTCTGTCGGAAGAAACAATTCAGAGGAGACATGAAAATAAGAAGACATAGGCCCATAAACTGCAAAGGTATACATGGATATGTACACAAATTATATAATACTAATTATATAAGGGACAGTAATACAATACCATGTGACACTATATAACTTCCAGCAAGGGGCAAGGGTTTAATCCCTATGTTCCAAAAGTTATGGGGCATTTAGTCATAGTAGTCATTTAGACAGAGTACGGTTACCCCTAATCTTAGCCCCTACCCTTACCCTAACCCATACCCTAACCCTAACTGCTTCCCTAACCCCTAAATGACCCATATCTTTTCTGAACATTGGGAATTTGGAACATAGGGATTTAGTAATATAGGGCTGACCCCCGGAGCAAGTAACTGATAAATCATCTTCATGAGAGCAAAATGTCTTCAAACAATTTGGTTCAGTTGACGACATTAAGACAAGATAAGGCTAAGACAAGGCTAGTAATCAACATCTACTTACCAAGTAGCTCTGGCTTGTGTCCAGTCATCAGCTGATAGAAGATATGGTAACTTCTCTCAGCAGACAGCTGGAACGTCACCCTGGACTTCTCCAGAAGGTCTGAAGACACATGAGTCGGTGTAATTACAAGAATTTGTTTTATCTTTCTAGCCATCCTTGTTCAGAATAAAAAGTACTAACGTCATTTCTGGCAGGCCATGATAGTTAAGAAGTTTGCCGCTTTGTTCCCTTTATCTCATTCATTCCTGATTGATCCAGGTGCATCCCCTCAGCTGATTAACTTTCTCCCCTAGCGATTGGCCGGACAGCTTTGGCACGCCCTATAAATTCTATCCGGTCGGGGGGGCGGTCTGTAGGAGCTGTGTGCTATGTGTATTCATGGACCCGTAAAACCCACATGAGAGAACTATGAGCCACATGTACGGTACCAGTGACGGTGTATAAATGCGATCTGGAAGAGACGTAGCAATGGGCTGTGCTCAGCTTCTTGTTGAATCCATTCCAAATGCATTGCTCCACGCATTCCTGCCGTCACATTGCTTAGTTGACCCTTCCAACCATCCAACCAGATGTCGCCCGCATGCAACTTACATGTTTCAATATCTGCAGAAGCCAACTTTCCGGTTGAGCCGAAGTGAATTCTGATGAATTTGCCCTATAATGAAAAGATGCAAATATTAATATGCACACTGTACACGATAGAGTACCTGTAGGTTATATCATACTACATTAATGTAAGAATATAGGTTTGGGGGACTGGCCCCCATTCATAGTCCTGTGCCTGCGATCACAACGCCGGCTGTAATGCACTTCCTGTGTCCATATATTTCCCTGTGTAAAGTGATCGTAGTGGACTAAAGTGGATGAATTTGGCACACAAAACGCACAACGTTTCAAAATTCGCTTACTACAGCTCGCTCTGTGACAAATTATACATCATCCCCCCCGCTTCGCTCACGCAAAATCTGACTTGAAGTTACTCACTGATGTGGTCACATGTTCTTTTGGAGCAATGGAATGGCTGCTTCCACTGGTAATTCCAACTTGAATGAGTAAATGGAACGGGTTGCACTGATTATTGAATCATGCGTTTGTGGGTCACAGATCCACACAAGAGCATTTGGGTGTGGAATAGCAGAGCCCAAGTTACCTCCACCCTTTTAAGAAAACACGCTAGGTGTGTGCTCCCGCCGATTAGACCTGTTGTAAAATAGTCAAATTCACGGCCAACTGAATGCCACCGGAAGTGAAAAGCATATACGGGGGTAGTTCAGGAAGTAAACCGGAAACTGGTCAAAAACCTGTCTATACTGCATGTCCACTCTTTCGTCCCCCTTTCACACTATCACTGTAAATAAAATGTGAAAATGGCCCTTGCGCTCTAAAAAATACTTAAAAATAATAAAGAATATACATTTGAAAACAACAATAATAATAATGAAACAAAATAATAATGCATTTATAAAGTATTAATCACTAATGTCTTATTATGTGAGCAGCAGAAAAGAGAGACTCACAAAGCGAGAAGAGTTGTCATTTCTCACGGTCTTGGCATTACCGTAGGCCTCCAGAAGGGGATTAGCTGCAATGATCTGGTCCTCCAACGAGCCCTGGAAAGTGACCCTTTGTTTTAGTAATTGAACATCAAATCATGTTGATATTCTCCACTGTTGATATTATTAAGAAGCTCAAGACACATCTCTTTGACCTGGCTTATAACTAGGATGTTACCATCATCGGTACATCAGCCTACTGTATGTGTGTGTGTGTGTGTGTGTGTGGTATTTGCCAGTTTGCTTGTGTTGGGAAGCTGTGGGTAACATACTGTTCAATGTTCTGTTTCTGTAAAACACTTTGTGTTGCTCTGCATGAAAAGTGCAGAAAGATGTTAACAGCTTCTTGCCTGCATTTTGCTAGCGCTCCGTTCCTCCTTCTTTCCTCCGGCCACAGCGATGGTGGCAAAGTACTGGATGACTCGCTTCGTGTTGACCGTCTTCCCTGCACCGGATTCTCCACTACAACACACACATTTATACATATACATTCAAAGTGGAAACTTGTTTTTGTAGCATTTCATGATATGGAAATTGAAACTTGAACGGTGTAACGAGGGCAAAATGTAATCCAGTATATACACCCAGTGATAGCTTCGACGGTAAGAGGCTGTACAGCTGATTACTGTAGGGCAACCAACTGTTTATATACACTGTCAGAAGGCACAGACTTGTAAGTCAGGGTGTTCACTTTCTCCTAGCAACTCCCCGTTGCTATGCTCCTGTTGCATGCTGGGAACTCCACCCGCCAATGTCATGTGCTCTCTCTTATCCAATCATATTGGATCAGCATTGTGTAATTCTAATGCAGTAACCCCCTTGTTTGTTTCATACTCGCTACAACGGCATGTTTTAAAGGCACTGTATTCAAGGAAAACAACTTAAATCAAGTATTGCAACTTACGTGATGAGGATGGACTGGTTCTCTCTGTCTGCAATTGTCAGAAGAAGAAAAAGGTTATACCGTATATATCGGTGGCATTTTGTATTTATTATGTTTTGTAGCTGAATAACTGACAGTGGTGTGTCGAAAGTATATTTGTATAGGTGAGACGTTGCAGAAAAGTTGGAGGGTTTGTGCAAACCCACAGCGCTGCTCGGCCCGCGGCCTGGGACGATGCGCTCTCAGCCCCTACCCCAACCCTAACCCCTAAATGACCCATAACTTTTCTGATTAGGGAACATAGGTCTGACCCCCCCTTGAGGAGTGCAATGGCAGCTCAGATAAGGTGTCCACGTAGAAGAAATGACCAGTCTTGACACAGGAATATGTGGCCTATAGGGTTCATTTATTAACCTATACTGGACATAAGCCGGTTTCGGCTAGCTAAGCTAACCTATGCTATGAGCTAAGCAGGTATGGGGGCACCCACAGTTTCGATGGCTCTGCGTTTCGATAAAAAAAACAACAATCTGATTATTTTGTTACGGTTAGGTAAGGGGTTAGGGCTATGATTCGGGTTTTATGAGGGACCCTAACAAAATATGTTTTTTGGAATCGCACTATCACTGCAAATTATATGCCGAAATTCATGTTGGAACGGAGAGCCGTCCGAACGCAGGCGTGCACCCGCAGGAACATGGCCGAACACCACACATCAGGAAGTATCACTGATTCATAGCGGATGGGAGGGGCACAGCTTGTAGCCAATCAGCATAATGGAGGCGTGACTCTACAAGTTACATTTCAGTAGCGGGAGCAAAACGCCTAGAACCTTCTCACCCTTTCTCCATAACCTGTTGGTTGGAGCTGGTGTTTTGTACCTGTGAGCATGAACTGGTAGGCATTGTCAGAGATGGAGAAGATGTGGGGCGGAGCCTCGATCCTCTTCTTGCCCCGGTAGCCAGCCACCACCACAGCGTCGTACACTGGCAGCCACTTGTAGGGGTTGACCGTGACGCAGAACAGCCCCGAGTAGGTCTGTGTCCAACAAACAACATTCATGGAACTCTATTTGGGACGAGCGATCATGTGACTTGTGTTCGAGTCTGCTTCCAAATCGCATCGCATTGGTTGCGGAGGAGCTCATTATACGGAGGAGCGGCCTCCAATGTCAACAGCTGCTTCCAGTTTGCATGTCGACTGGTGCGCACACCAGCGTGTTCCATTAAGCTACAAGTTGGTGTCTCCGAGATTATGCGGCCACCCCATTGGTCCATACGTGGTCACGTGGTTCTACACACAGCGCTGTGAGGAATCTTGGTTGCACCAACTCCTGACATTTGCCTTTGACTCGCACAGTCACTCGAATTGAGCAAACTTTTAATAAAATAAAATAAATCATGTTAGTATTAGACAAATAAAGTTCTGCAAACTTCACTTCACATAAATAATGTCTAAAAAAATAAAAGTGTCATTACAATAATGAACATGAATACATTTGATAAATAAATAATAGAATTTTTTTTTTATCAAAGTCACCACAAATGAAATTAATTCAGCATTTCGCATATAAGCAGGTATTCGGAACATTTAATGGGCGACCTGCAGAAATATAGAAAACATTTTTTATGGGGAAAAAGGTACACAACATACCACAAAATTTAAAGTTTCCGTCAAAATTTGTCTGTGTCCGAAATCACTCCCTCTTCACTATGTAGTGCACTATATGGAGAGTATAGGGAACGTTTTTTTTTTTACTTCAATTGCCTTTGTGTTCTCTAACAGCGGCCTCTAGTGGTGAACTTCGCTATTGCCTAAAGCTTCCAGTGACCATTGACGCTAATGGGTTGTGCGCCGTCTGTCGGTTAAACTGAGTACTGACCACAACTTCCAGCCATTGGCTTTGTCGCAACCTGAACTGGAGGTAACCCACCAAACGTTAAATACTTTTAAGTGTTTTAAAACAAACGGCATATATTTATTTATTTATTTTATTGTATCTCGTTTGAGAAAAAAACACATACTATGCAAACAATAAAACGGTGTAATTTAAATGTTTTCCAGTTAAAAAACATGTATTTATCAATTATTACATTTAATGTAATTTCTTCTCTCATAATTTCCTGCTATCTTTTAAAAAAACATGTTTTGTCCAATTAATCGTTGGAACCTTTGGGAGAATATGCCAATACTAGTAAAATATTGGGTCTATGTACAGTTGGAACTCACATAGATCATCCAGGCTGCGTAACGCTCTTTGAGGTTGTACAGCACCGTGGGCTCGTTGAGGTGGGTCATCATGGCCATGTCCTCAATCTTGTCAAACTTTGGAGGATTCATGGGGTAGATCTCCTCCTCCTTGACCGTCAGTGTCTGAAACAATCACATTATTATATTATTATATTATATTTCTATGAAGTCACCTCTAGGTGCTTCCAAAAATAGCTGTTGTGCCAGATTTGGCACCCCCTGCAGGAATAATGAATGAATTTTATTTTAAGACAGACAGTAACGGGCCATTAAACATTTCAGCATGAGATATGTGACGTGAGAAGATGGTTGTAAAAAACGGGCTTATCAGCATTGCTATATTGCATTAAAAAGGTTCAAAAGACACACACACTTGAAAAATATGAAAAAAGCTAAATACTGCACAAAAGGTGTGCCTTCATTACAAGCCACGACAACTGTTATTTATGAATATCATATGCGTGTATGTGTATGTATGTATTTAGGTATGCATGTATGCATATGTGAGCACAGATGGGTATGTTTAGTATATATATAATATATAGAAGAAGATACATAAGGGGTGGGAGTAATAAGTTTTACTTCTTCCTACTCCTTTTCGAATATTAAGTTAATCAGCATCATCTTTATTTTCTGATTGTATTGCTGTGTTTCATTATTTGTAATTCATTGCATTTTCTTTTGTTTTATGTGTGTATGTGTTAATATTCGAAATAAACTTCATTCATTCATTCATTCATTCATTCATTCATTCATTAGACTCCTCAAATAAACA
>OMKY01059878.1:6944-17192 GCA_900302395.1 Bregmaceros cantori | reverse complement strand
AGGGACCAAACAAGAAATCGATTAATCGATTATCAAATTAGTTGCCGTTCAATGCAATAATCGATTATCATCGATCAATCACTAGCAGCTTGAGTATCTTTCATGCGGAGAAATTGAAAGTAAATTGAAACACAACAAAGATATAAGGAACAATGTGACCCACAATTTTCCAAAACTATTAATTACCAACCATACGCACACACATACACAGAGGCGCGCACACACACGGGCAATAGAGCTGTTGCATGTGATGTCTGGCTTGGCAGCCATTTTGCTGGTATCACGTACAGTGAAGTATACATATATGTAAGGTTAGGTGGTATTTTTTCCACTCCACGTTCATTATATACAAGTGACTACCACAACATAGTTAGGCTGCCACCTGCTGGCGATTGATAGTATATTACCGTGGATGAATCCATACTACACCGCTTTAAAGCGGACAATGTTAAGCAAATATCGCTTGCTGCCTAATCCTCTGACCGCGAGGATACCCCCAAAATGGCTGCCACGGAAACTGATGTTGAGGTCCTTGTGTGCTGCCAGGATCAAGAGCTGTAAGGACTATTATCAGATCCTGGGAGTCGAGAAGACGGCGACGGAGGACGACCTGAAGAAGGCGTACCGGAAACTGGCGCTCAAGTTCCACCCGGACAAGAACCACGCCCCGGGCGCCACCGAGGCCTTCAAATGTGAGCTGGATTACCAACGTTCCTTACAACGTTGTTTTAAAACTGTCAGAGTAGATCTGCATACCTATTGGCTGTGGCCTGACGAGCCAGAACCAACGCTTTGTCCACGCATCGCTAGGACGCTTTATTGGGTCTGGTAAAACCAGGGTCAGAAAACGTTTAAAAGAAACCTGTCGGGGTCCGCATTGGCCGAGTGGTTATGGACACCGCACCTAACGCAACCCCATTCATGGTAGTGGCGCTGTGTCTACCGCAGTGTCGCGAGTTCGACTACGCTCGTCGACTTGTCTGCAATGTCTACCCCCGATCTCTTCTTCTTCTTGTCGTTTAACGGCGATCGACACCCAGTTTCCGACTAATCCTATCCAATAAAGATGGAAAAACGGCGATGACGCCGGAAAAAATAACTTAAATAAAAAAAGAAACCTGTCAATCAAATTGTGTTATCCAGTCACAGCGCAGTAGGTGGGACAAGCGGTGTGGAGGCATGACCACCAAACTCCGCCCACTTCTTGCGTAGCCCGTACAAACTCCCCCCACGTTCGCACGAAATCAATCGACGATTGGTCGATTGATTTCGTACCAACGGTGAGCCTGTTTTTTTTTTTTTCCCAGACCCAATGCAACCGTTTATGTGTTGGTTGTGGCTCTCCAGGCATATTGGCTTTATCCGAAATCGTTCCCTATCCCCTACTCCCTATATAGTGCACTGCCTCTGGGTAAAAACCGATGCCAGCAAATTAGCTAGCCTGGCGAGCCAGAATGAATGAATCATTCACTAGAGCGATCATTTGGTCTGGATTAAGGAGGCTCGAAAAAAAACTTCAAATGAAGTTCTCAAATCACAGCGCAGTAGGCGTGACAAGTAGCATGGAGGCCCACCTCTCGATTCAAACAAGGTCGCTGATTGGACCGCCTGAATTTGGACGACAATCTGATTTGTCTGCCTGGTTGGTCCAGACCCACTGGACCGTCTAGCTGCGTGAGAGAGCTTGGTCTAGTTGAGCTGCAGTATCTGACTGAGTGTAAGCAAGTGTCATTTGTTGAAAATGACACACAGAACAATTGATTACATTTTGGTGCATTTCTGTAGCCTATAAGTAACGTAACCATACTTAATCCCCAATTTACCGATAGATCGTTGGACGCTAACCACGGTCACGTGACCAGACTCCTGGGTCACAGGGGCCTCTGGGAAATGTAGTTGGCATGTTAGCCGGTGGGAATACAGTCTATGGGTTAATCGTAATCACGCTACTCGAGCACTTGCATTGATAATGGGTTGCCACACATACTGCTAGCACTAAAAATATGAATTTTTGTACAGGTTTGCAATCTCCGAGTGATTCTAGTTGTTATTGGAACTGCACGCTGAACTCATCTATAGCCAGGTAAATCCATTAATCCAAATTAACCCTGTCTCCAACGGTTCTTGTCTCCTCCAGCCATCGGGAATGCGTATGCCGTGCTAAGTAATCCCGACAAACGACACCACTACGACGAGTATGGAGAGGAGCGGGCGCACCCCGGGCGACAGCACCACCACCACCGCCACGACTTCGAAGCAGACATCTCTCCAGAGGATCTGTTCAATATGTTCTTTGGTGGCGGGTTCCCATCCGGTGAGAACCTTCATACGCTACACACTAGGCCTTTGGTGCGCGTGTCCCCACAACTTGCTCTCTACATTGTCACAAAATCGCTTGACGTCACAAATGCTACGCCCACCCAAGCTTTTTGCGTCTTATTTTTAACCTGCAAATTGTGTGTGTGTGTGTGTTTTTTTTTTTAATGAGTAGAGTTGAGAAGGGGTATGGTTCTGGGGTTAGGGGTTAGGTTTAGGATTAGGGGTTAGGTTTAGGGGCTTGGTAGGGATTAGGGGTGTAAATCACATCCATCATGGCGATTTGATTTTCAGTATCGATTTCCTGACCCAACGATTCCATTTTTTTTGATACTCAAGAATTCACCACGATTCAATATGATTAGATTAGATTTCGTTCTAATTCGATATGAAAGGTTTTTCTTTTTTTACCCAACAGGCTAGACAATGTTTCAAATTTGAAATAAATCAATGACAGCCTTAATATCGTTCTACATTTTATTTGAGACAGCAAATAAAAATCTTGTATCAAAAAGTACTGTACAAAGTACACAAAATACTCAAGTCAAATAAGTACAGGCCTTGTACTTATTCATTATAAAATATCAATATTCAAAGTGCACTAGCAGCAAAATGGTTACAAAAAGGGGTATTTTTGTAACCATTTTGCTGTTTAATATTTAATAAGGAATTAACACTTTGAACAACGCTGCACGGCCAAGCTGAATGTTTTCATGCCTGCGTAATATGACATTTTAAGTCGTGGAATTCTATGCCCCTCTCGGCCATGTTCTTGGTCTTTCTATCTCTCTTTCTCGGACGCTTTCTCTCTCTCCCTATCTCTCCTTCCAGGAGGATATAAAAAGCGGGGGGATCTCCGGCGATTGTAAATCAACAAGCATTCAATTACATTTTGAAAAGTATTTGTCCTAATTTCTTTTTTTTTTCGGAAAGTTACTCAGTACTTTCACTACTTGCATAACTTTGTTGTGGAGTACTTTTTTACTTTTACTTCAGTAACTATTTGGATGACTAATATTTTGAGTAATATTTTGCTGAGGTAACAATACTACTTTTTTTGAAAACCAATACGAGTACAATAATTTCAATACTCGCCGATACCGAGTACTACTGATACCGCATTACCCCCGGCGCCTATGTATATTTGATAGATTATTTTGACATGAATGTAGGTCAGAGTAGAATAGGCAGCATCGCCTCATTTCACAGTAGCGGTATCGGCGCATGGTATCGGTTCATGGTAACATGGCAACTGTCTGACAAGTACGAGTACATAAGGGAGTATCGGGGCCAATACCGGTATCGGTGCATTCCTAAACACTACTTTTACCTAAGTAATTGTTATGGCTACTCTGCCTATATGTTCTAACTTGTTCCTTGTGTCTTGTCCAGGTAATGTTCACGTTTACAGAAACGGCAGAATGCACTTTGGCAACCAACACAGACAGGAGAGGAGAGAGCAGCAGAGAGAGGTCAGTGGGTACCACGGATGAGCCAGAACCAATGAATCTTCCTTGCATTGCACATGACTAGTACCTAGTACCATTACACGAAGCAGGTTATGTTTTTTGGTTGCTTTGGTTGGTTTGTCCCCAAGATAACTGAAAAAGTTGTGCACGGATCTGGATGAAATGTGTACATATGTTGGAAATGACACACTGAAAAATTGATACAAATTTGGTGCATTTCTGTAGCTTACTTAATCACCAATTTACCGATGGATCGCTGGGCACTTACCGCGTTCACATGACCAGACTTCCGGGTCGCATGGGGCCGCTGGGAAATGTAGTTGGCATGTTCACCGGTGGGAATACAGTCTATGGGTCAATCGCAATCATGCTCCTCGAACGCTTGCATTGATAATGGGTTGCCACACATACTGCTAGCACTAAAAGTACATTTTTTTTGTACCACTACGGCGCAGGTTTGCAATCTCTGAATCTAGTTTGGTCTGAATTAAGCGTAGAAAAAAGGGTTAACAGATCACCGCTTGGTGGGCGTGGAGGCCCACGTCTCAATTCGTACAAGGCCCGCCTTAGCGGGGCGCTGATTGGACTGCCCAAACATGGACGACGATCTGATTTGTCAGCCTGGCTGATCCAAACCCACCGGACCGTCTATCTAGTCGCACACTATGCATGGAGGGTTCATTGGCTCTGGCTCACGATTATCACTTAAAAATAATCTTGGTGCATTTCAGAGGCTGCACTTTTTACTTTTGTTTGCGTAGTTATTTGGAATCTTACTTCGTATTAATTTTTCCCCCCATAAAGATATTTTACTTTTTCTCAACTTTGGCGATCTCTGTTAACCGCTCAGGGAACTTAAACCTAGTAATATGGAGTGTTCTATACACTTGCCCACGAGAGATGGCAAGTAACGAAGTACAAATACTTAAGTACTGTACTTACTGTAGAAATTTCAAGTATCTGTACTTTTAGAAGTACTTTTTTCTGTGAATACTTTTTACTTCTACTCAGTAGATTTTTAACAGAAATATCAGTACTTCTACTCAGAAATATCAGTACTTCTACTCCTTACTTTTCCCAAAACAGGGTCGTTACTTTTTCTTTACCATTCAACATGGTAGGACTACATGCATAGTGTGAATGAGTAGGGGGTGGTACTCGGTAATACACTGAGTACAGTAGCAGTTGCCCCTCAAAAAAAAGCCTGTAAAGTGTTAAGGCAAATTTAGGTTTTGTAATTTGTTATTTATACTTTCCAAAATACTTTTTGAGTACATTTCGCAGACTGTACTTTTTACTTTACTTGAGTAGATATTTGGATCAGTGCTTTGTAGCCCTTTTTACTCTTAATCAACTAAGAACACCCGGTACTTTTGCCATCTCTGGCGATCTGTTAACCCCTCAGGGAACCGAAACCTAGTAATATGGAGTGTGGCCACGAGATGGCAGTATCGGACATAACAGAAAGTTGAACGGCGATTAGCGCCTAGCGACTCTATTAGGATTGTGAGAGATGTTAAACTCATATGAAATGTTACAGTACATTTTCAACAATGCTGATAATGCAATACATTTGTAATAATCTAGAAATTGTCTGAGAATGACAGAAAGTGTAGTAGTGTGTATAGACAGCCCTATTTTAGAGTCGGTTCATGTTGGAGTCTTGAGATCTTGAGAGAGTCGTAAAATTCCATATGAGTGTACTGCTGTCAGGTCTATGCAATGTGGAGAATTAAACAGAATCTTAAGGATTCGAGGTACCTGAGTTGTCAAATCGAATATCGAATCAAATAATCTTTTTTGAAGTTACACGGACAATTTTAAATGTGGGGTCAGATCATAATATCTCCTCACATATTAAACCTCTCCATATATGAAATGTATTTGGTTTTTCAAGTTATTATTTTAGTAGCTCCAACTGAAGACAATGTGTCTGTTTTTCATTTAGTTTCTGTGGAAGCGAGTCACAGCTCTTATACCTTGAGGTGAAATAAAAATGGTTGTTAATGAAAAAGTAAATTACTTGGTCATCCATTATACTGCTTATAATTATACTTATAATTGCTACAAAACTCAATTTTTTTTTTTTTTTTTCGAATAATGGATTTGAATAGAAAGATCTTGTTAGAATAAACTATTATTAAATATTTGATAGTAACTTGAACCCCTAATTGAAACAATGTCTGTGTCCAAAATCGCTCCCTATCCCCTACTCCCTACCCCCCCATATAGTGCACTCTCTTATAGTGCACTCAACAGCAACGGCCGAGATTTCGGACACTAGAGTCGGCGCCGTCAAAATTATTATTCAGAAAATGTCGAAAGTACATACATTTATAAGGATTTGTCGGCGCCGATCGCTATTTACTCGCGCCGCGCCATTTCCTGGAAGTTTAGGTCATTTATAAAACGTCTCGCAGTGCATTATGGGTTATATTGCCTCGTGTAGGGTACATCCGATGCTCACTACTTTTTGTGGTGCTTTGTGGGATACTTTCAGTGCACTATATAGGGTAACTAACTGTGTCCACCGTGTCCTCAGGGTGGCCTGGCCCTGTTTGTTCAGCTGATGCCCATCCTCATCCTCATCGTGGTCTCCACACTCAGCCAGATGATGGTGTCTCAACCTCCTTACAGCCTTAGCTACCGCCAGTAAGACAAGAGTTTTATTACTATTAAAAAGTGAACCGGGAAACGGCAATATAATATACTGGAGAGCGCGCCAGTGTCTTCTTCTACCGTTCTCCAAAGCCTGGATAAAAGTGATATTGGACTCCGTGCATGAGCTGGAGTGTTTTGACAGTGAGAGAAAGACGTAGACATGTATTGTGTGTGTGTTCCAAAGGACAAACAGAGAGCGCCACACACACACACCACCTATACACACACACTCCTCCGTTCACAAACGGGTCTGGACGACTCGCAAGTTCTCACTAGCGATTCGGTGGGAAACCGCTGTGCGTCACTAGTCGGTGTGCGTCGAGGTTGTGGAAGCATAACAGCAAAACTGGTGTACGGCCAGACCGACGCGACATTTGGTGTGTACGGTTGCAGAAGTATAATCCGGCCTTTACAGCGCAGCACGAGTCCCGGTCTTCCGGAGATTGTATCGGTTCATTGTATCCGTTACTGTTTGACGAGTAGAGTACTTAAGTTGGTATCGGGGCCAATGCCCGATATCGGTGCATCCCTATATACAACTGATATTCCTCTGGTGTGTGTACCAGGTCTTCTGGCCACATTAACAAGCGGCACACGTCAGATCTGCGAGTGGCGTACTTCGTGGGGGAGCGGTTTGAGCGGGACTTCACCGGTAACGACCTGAGGCAAGTGGAGAAGAGCGTGGAGGAGGACTACATCTCCAACCTCCGCAACAACTGCTGGAAGGAGAAACAGCAAAGTGAGTGGGGTGAACGTAGTGAGTGGGGTGATCGCGGAGCCGTGTGTGCTGGCAGCGGCAGCCAGCCGAGTCAACGTAGCGCAGCGCAGACCATACGGGCGCAGCTCCCCCCTGCCCTCCCGGCGGGAGGCACGGTGCCCTCTCCGTTTGTGAAGAGCGGACGGGCCGCTTGTACCGAGCATCAACTCGAATCGAAACACCGCTGGCTCGCGCGCATATCTCCCGACGAGACGACCTATAATTACGGTACATTATTGCACTTTTTATTTCAAGGAGTTTTTTTGATGACGAGAAACACGGATTTGTGAGCAGATAATTACTATTTATAGTTAGTAAAAGGAGGACATATGAAAAAAGCAAAAAGAGTTTATATGACAGTGTCATTGCAAACTGCAATTTTGGCCCAGGTTTGCACTCTCCGAGTGCTTCTAGTTGCATGATGAAATCCTGCATCGGGCTAACACGGGGCTAACATCATCGGGTCTAACATCATCGGGGCTCACGCGGGACTAACAGGTTTGCTGCGAGTTGTTGTTGGACGGCAGTAGTTCTGTTGACAGATCATTAACAGGCTGACAGCTGGTATCGTCACCCTGCGCCTCACGTGTGTGTTGGCTTTGGGTTGCATACCCAGTGTCAACAGATACCATGACCTACTGCTGGTCTACTGGGGAGACGGGCAGCTCGTAGATTAGGTGTACAACCTTAAGTCGATTTATGGAATTAATCGACAACTAATGTAGTCATCAAATTAATCGCCGTTGAATCATTGTTCTCACCTCTAGAGATTTTAACATGGCGCCAAAATCGCAGCCGAAGCTGACTCAAGGCACTTCACTAAAGTTACTTTTTAGATTTTGATTTAAGGAATATAGCAGCTGTTTACCTAACTACCTTTCAACCTTGATTGCCCAGTTGTGGACAGTAATTTGGGATTGGTTACAGACCTCCTTTAACGGAGGACTGGAAAGAAGAGAGAAGAAAGAGCAGATTGTGATTGATAATTTCTGAAAATCCAAGATATGATAAAGATTATTCAACATTATTACCTGCGCCGCGAAGCCAGTATGTTTTTGGTAGCGTTTGTTTGTTGGTTTGTCTGTCCCCAAGTTAACTGAAAAAGTTGTGCACAGATCTGGATGAAATTTTGTACAGTTGTTGGGAATGACACACGGAAGGATCGATTTGGTGCATTTCTGTAGCCTATTAGTAGCATAATCATACTTAATCACCAACTTACCAATGGATCGCTGGCCGCTTACCGCAGTCATGTGACCAGACTTCCGGGTCGCAGAGGCCACTCGGAAATATAGTTGCCTTGTTTGCCGATGGGAATTCAGTCTATGGGTCAATCACAATCGCGCTACTCGAGCACTTGCATTGATAATGGGTTGCCACACATACTGCTAGCACTAAAAGTACTAATTTTCTGTACCACTACGGCGCAGGTTTGCAATCTCTGAGTGTTATTATTATTATTGTTATATACCTGCACAGAGAGTGTTTTGAGGCCAACGTTGCATCATTATTATGTTGTTGGTGTTGGCGTCGGGCTCCGTGGACTATTCCCGCTATGAGTGACAGGTGTGTGGTTACACCCACAATGTTTGCACACGCAGACCTGGTGTGGTGTGAGACCAACGCTACCAACGACAGAATAAACGCGTTGAACACTGAAAACAGCTTAAAGGTAAACTTCATACAGGTAAAAACCTTCTTCCCTGATGTTAGCCGGCACACAGGATCATGACCTTTATTGCTGTCGTCAATGATCCAACATCACAGACTAGGATTTATTTTGTGGTACAGGTCCTAGACAAGGACACAGGGAAGGTTAGGAGCCCAAACAACCCATAATGCATTGCATGACACATTAAACATGACCTAAATTAGAACAAACGGTGCGGTGGGAGCAGGGCCTCGACCCAGTTCAAGGAACGAAAACGAAACAAAAAAAATTGTCTTCAACTGTTCCAGAACAGAAACGGAACATTCAAAATCCACAAAACCGGTTAATATCCTATGTCGGGGAGACTATTTCCGATCACTTTACTGCCTTCAGAAGGTCCTATTTGCACTGAAGTTTGAAAGTCCAGCAAATATATTATTTAAAAAATATATATAAAATATATCTAAAGTTAACATTGCACGATATAAAATGGAAAATAGTAAAGCTGAGTTTAGGCATTCAATTGTAAAAGGTGTGCTGCCGGAACTTTAAAAGAGCGATTCCAAGAACAAAAACCTTAAACATAGGCATGCCTGAACTGTTCGGAACAGAACGGTTGAAGCTAACTGGGATTCTGTTCTTTACCTCAACAGATGCGCTAGAAATGTGTTGTAGTTTAAGTGAGTGGCTGCTGTTTACCACTATGTGTGTGTTGTTGTTTAAGATTATGTTTGTTTGTTTGTTGTATAGAATTGAAGCCATTTTAATGGGAAGTATGCGACCTTTAAATAAAAGTTATGGAAATGTGGTTTGGCGTCGTGTCATGTTGTACAACTAGGCCAGAGATTACTGAAGGGGGAGTGTGCAGTCCAGCATGTGCTCCGGCTCCTAGACCATTGGGTTACTGACAAAAGTAGCTGATAGCCCTAATGTATAGGGAGTAGGGGATGGGGAGCGATTTCGGATGCAGCCCTTGATTGTGATGGTTCTGTGTGTGTCCAGAGGAAGGTCTACTCTACCGGGCTCGTTACTTTGGAGACATGGACCTCTACCAACGAGCCCAGGACATGTCCATGCCCAGCTGTTCTAGACTGTCTGAGATCCAAGTCCGACTCAGTCAGGGCAACTAGGACACGCCTCAGGGTAAGTCAGGTTAACTAGGACACGCCTCAGGGTAAGTCAGGTTAACTAGGACACGCCTCAGGGTAAGTGAGGTTCACTAGGACACGCCTCAGTGTAAGTGAGGTTCACTAGGACACGCCTTAGGGTAAGTCAGGTTAATTAGGACACGCTCCACTCAGTTTCCACAGAAAGTAAACTTAAACGTACTTTATTTCGTCACAGATATAGTGAAATTCATCCTCCGCATTTAACCCGTCCCGGAGGAGCGGTGG
>OMKY01059870.1:0-10968 GCA_900302395.1 Bregmaceros cantori | reverse complement strand
TCTTGCAAATATTTTTGGGAGATGTTTATTTAATATTGAAACTGTTAAAAAATATTTTAAAATGAATCAGTCAGTGTAATAATTAGTTCTATAACAGCACCTGAACATTAAAACAAAAATAACTCCTCAGTTATTGATTGGAACTGATGGGGAAATTCATAATGTCAATGATTCCAGTCATTTGAATCAATCCTATATCCACGCAACCTCTCAATGGGCTCTAATCAAACACATTGATATTTTATCTAGTTGAGGAATAGGTGCATAATCTATGTCATTGGATCTTTTCCCTAATACTGTTTTTTTTTTTTATTCTAAGATGGAATTCTCTTTTTCATTCCGTGGAGAGGATAATCCGGATCAGGGAAAGCAGCGAAGCGGCCATTGCAGCGGTCTGCAGTGCGCTGAAGATTCCCATGTAAGTTTCTGTTGCCACCGTAGACTGTAAAAAAGAGATGCATGTGTGATGCCACCTGTATTTACAGCCAATATTTTCCTGTATGTGCGCTCCCCTGTGACCAAAACTGGAGCCAAAGCACTTGGTCCTATTTAATCTGCATAGTTGCACTTGGTATTCATAAACCCTGTTAAAGTAAACTAACGTTTTTAACTTGTTTCCTCCTCGCACAATAAATCAAATGTGCTGAAAACTCACAAGGCTGCTGAAATTTGAGAATTTGTATTGAAAACCCCATGGCCGCCCTGCTTTTTTGTAGCCCCTTGTGCAAACCCTGCCCACATCCAGGTGACGAAAAATGCTAAAGTGCGCTTCAGTTGAGGCTGGTGTAATAAACATGTACCTGACTATAATGCACTCAAAGTATCCCAGACAGTGTAGTGTACATCGATGTCCCCTAAAACGGGCAATATATCATAATCTGTCTTTTCTGGTCGGTCTTGATGTTGCAGATCTATATCATAGTTAACTCTGTGCCACCTGGTAGTGCAATGTGGAGTAGAACTAGGTTCCTCAGGTTCAGTCCAGTTGAGATTGCGTTTCTGACAGAATACACAAAGGTCATGAGCCCCATTGCAAAGGCAGTGGATGTTCTGCAGGGAGAAGCAAGCGTCCTGATGGGGTGGCTTCTACCGACCATCACTCTGCTGGCAGTTTAAGCTCTGGAACCTTCGCAATGCCACTAGGGGTGGGAATCTTTTGTCACCTTACGATTCAGAGGGAACGATTCGGCTATGAAAAGTATTATTGGTGCATTTTTCTTTTTTCAATCGATTCGAACCACCGACTCACCGCGCCATTGAGTCATATGCGTGCTTTCCAGCGCTCTGCCTAACCAACTGAGCTACTGGGCAGCACAAAATATACCTATTTCAATAATTGATTTGGGGTTTGTTTATCAATTTAATCTGCTTGCCCACGGCCAGATCGTGATTACTATAAGAATCAGAAATGTATTCCAGGTACTGTGGGCCCCTGGTGGATGCGCTTCAAGCTGGGCTCGAGCATCGCTTTGAAGGGATGCTTGCAGATCCCGAGCTAATTGCTGCCTCCATCCTGGTGCCAAAGTTCAAGACCCACTGGACAATTGAAGACTTCCTTAAATGTGGTATGTGCTTCACCACTTTTCTGTTTTATTTGTTTGTCAGAGTCCTTTCACGGCACGTCATCAGCGCGTCACGGAACCTGGATGGGTGGACTCAACACTTGTCTCATATACCTCACGTATTCATTTATCTCATACATCCATATTCCGAAACTCTGCTTGTGGAAATTGATTTTCAATTTTAAAGTTTAATTCATACGTTTTGTCAATGTTGACAGACAAATGTTTGCAATTTTCAAAACATTCTCATTATTTTTTTTCCTTAAACATTTAAGGATCTCATATGTTCTGTGCCTTTGATAACATTGCCAAAAATATGGATCTTTGAGAAGAAAACACACTGAGCTGGGAGCTATTAGTTGAACTGATACTCCCCTCACATCTATGTACATTTAAAGTGGATTGTCTCCAGTCCTCAACTAATTTTTCCTCTCCCTCCCTTGATTGTTTCTCCTTCCTCTGCCCATCCTCTTCGTATATGCTAATTCGGTATCATTTGCTTCTGTATATTTCCAGGCCTTGACTACATCAGAAACCACCTGAAGGAACAGATTGACGCACCCGAGACAGCTGATCCTCGATCATCATCATCAGAGGAGGAGGACTTCTTCTCAACAATCAAGCAGGCCCATCCACAGGATGACAACGCCAAGCAACTGGAGGCTTACCTGGCCAGTCCGAATGATACGATGGACATCTTGAAAACATTTCCATCGGTGTGCCACTTGTCTGTTAAGCTCAACACACCACTCCCTGCCTCAGCTGCATGCGAGAGGCTTTTTAGCACTGCAGGGATGATCTTTAGACCCAAGAGGGCTAGGCTCTTGGCGGAAAACGTTGAGAACCTGCTCCTCATGAAGCCGAACAAAAAGGTTTTGCTAGCTTCTCATCCCTTTTGTTTAGTTGTTTACCTGAGCAGGCAATTGTTATGTTCTTCAAAAGTAGGTTATAGCTATAGGGGTGCAACGATAAGTCGATTAATCGATTATGAAATCGACAACTAATGCAGTAATCAATTAAGTGCAGAGGAGTTGAATCATTTAGTTAGTGTCAGTAGTTTTTTGATCTACACAAATGTGATATCACTTGATTAAAACTATTCAACATTAGTGATAAAAATATATGAATATGAAGAAAACAGCAAAATGTAATATATTTAAAGTTGACAAGATTTAATTTGCTTAATTAAGTCGCAAAAATATCTAGCCGATGAATCGACTATTGAAATAATCGTTAGTTGCAGACCTAGCTAGTTATACTGTTATGCTTACTGACTGCACAGTTTTAACATATTTACATCTGCAATTTTGTTCAGACATTTGGCAGCAGTGTTGGCATTTGTACCAATTAATACGTTTTCATATAGTCCTGAGTGTCTTTCGCCTGTAAAATGTTATGGCACATGAGAGGAAATGTTTACATGCACAATGCAACTTTATGTATGCTGAAAAGTTTATCCCAGCTAGTCTGGTTGTGCCTCTATAGTGTTAAGGCATTCAACTTTTATATTTTTATTTTATATTCATTTCTTTTGGGGGGGGGGATTGTGTGCAACTGTTTAAAAAATAAAAGATCCTTTGCCATTAAATGATTTCACCGAACGTTTGAGTTCATGCTTCTCTTCATGGTGAAGTTGTTCACATATATTCTCATTATCAGTCGAATGATGCGGTGGAATTGTGTAAACCCTCAGTTACTAGTTCCTTGTGCTATTAAGAGCCTATGAGCTTGATGTTGGTGTTTTAGATTTTCATTTCAAATGTCAGGCAGTGGGATGAACCCATGGACTATACTATGGATGAAAGTGAAGTAGGTAAGGCTACGTTTTTGTTTTTTTTGTAATTTATTCAAGCTGATTTTTTTTTTTTTTTTTTTTTTTACTTTTTACTTTCAAAAGTACTTTTGGAGTACGTTTCTGAACCCTTACTTTTTACTCTACTCGAGTAGACATTTGGATCAGTACTTAGTAGTCTTACTCGAGTGATTTTTTAACAAATGTATTTTACTCTTACTCGAGTAAGAAATCTGGGTACTTTTGCCATCTCTGCTCTTCTGTGACGTCGCGCTCCTTCTTCTTCACCGGATGATGTTCAGCATGTAATATGACATCACAGTTACTACCAGGTTCTATACCCTATCACAATTAAGCAGAGGCACATGATCAATGACGCGAACGGTGCATTCCAACTGTTTATATGACGTCACAACTGTTTATATTAACTCACAATCACCCATTTCTGTAGAGTGCCATAACTATCAACAGAGTACGCTGTGAAAGCAGCTTGCTCTAGAATTTTTGTAAAACCGGCGTGGATGACCTGCATAGCTAAGTGTCGATCGCCGTTAAACGAGAAGAAGAAGAAGAAGAAAAAGAAGAAGAAGAAGAATCCTGATGCCCGAAGGGAGGATGAGGAAGGTGACGAGGAGGATGATGATGATGGGGAGATTGTGAGGAGGAGGAGGGAGATGAAGCATCGGGCTCTATGGGAGCTCCAAGGGAGACGATGAGGAGGAGGGAGACGAAGAAGAGACAGAATTAATAGTTGAATAAGTCGTTTGACTGAGGCGATGAGAGAACTCAGGACTGAGACGATGAAAGAATTCAGGAGTATGGGAGAAACGAATGTCGAAACGAAAGGAGAGAAGTGAGGAAGAGCGGCGCAGAGGAAGAAGACAGCTGTGACAGTGTAGATTCAAAGATGGATGACACAAAAGAAGAGGACTATTATGACGGGATATAAGGAGTTGTGCTGCTTAGCAGCAGGCGTTAATGACCTGCTCAGACAAGTGCCGTAAAACAAAAAGAAGAAAAGAAGAAGAATCTTCTAAAAAGAATTATTTCACAGGCTGTGTACCACTCCTGCAATTGACGTGCCACTGCTTAATGGTAGTGATTGTGACAGAATACAACAAGAAGATCAAGCTGTGAAAGCAGATTGCGCTAGAATTTTTGTAAAACCAGCATGAATGACCTGCTTAGTCAAGTGTTGATCGCCGTTAAACGACAAGAAGAAGAAATTGCTCATTAAAATTTCAGCCACCACTGTCACAATTCATCGGGAACCAGAGGATAAGACAATGTGGCCTACATCATACATGTCATATACTACATTTGTTCGCCTCATGGAGTGCCAGTCATTTTCAAATTCACCCCAGTGAATTTGACCAGCAATGGTAGTGTCGTTCGCCATAAAACAAGAAGAAGTTGTCAGAATGTGTAACTATTTGGGAAACAATGCTGTTATATAGTAGGTGTGTTGCTGCAATACTGTGTTGCAGTATTTTAACACAGTCCGTTCACCTTTGGGGGATGAGTACAAGATCTCAAAGCCGTCTGTCTCCATCTAAAGGCCACACTAGACGCGCGTCATGGCTGGGATACTGTCATTGTTGGTGTGTGTTTCTTCATAATGGACACATGTGCAGGAGGTACGCTTCCTAACAAGGCCCACCATATAAAATACTGCTGACAGACATCGCCAGATATTACGTTATTCCCACATAGCTGCAAAATTAATAACAGACAATAGAATGTTTGTTCTCCCTGTTCAAGATCTTCGGTGGACTCAGGGCTGCTATAGGATATGTATAAGGGAATTCACAATGGATGTAGACAGACAGACCAGCAGACAGACAAGACAGACAGACAGATAGATAGAATGTATAAAATTTAAGCTACAACATACAACAGCTTAAAAGCATGAATGACAACGGAAGAAGTATCTATCATGGAAGTATCAAGAACGCTACATGTCTTCATCGTACAGGCCAATTGTCCTGGGACTATAAAGACTTTCTAAACAGTTCAGCGTTGTATTGTATACGTGACACGCGTATTTTATTGTATACAGCTAAATTTATTCCACGTCACGATGCCGCTGGCCAATTAAACCGGTTCAGGCGCAAATGAGCATCCGTGCGCCCACGCCAAAGATCAGCGCTGCCAAAAACTGCCACATCGACTCCAATCTGACGCGGATATAGTTCCCAAGGTAAAAGAATGTCACCGTGGTGCAATAGCTTTATTGTGATTATTATAAAGATAATTCTTCTTCTCTCATGCGATCCTGATGTCCGGGTGATAGCGTTACAATTCCATCACGGGAACAAATCGTTTTCGAATTCTCATTACGGTGATTCAACGTCACACTATATCCAGAGAAAGATGCTTGCATGGCGCGCATCTTGGAGCGCACAACACACGTGCACGAAAGCACGCGTACTGCAGCACATACATGCATGCGCCAAGTGCCACCGGATTGGAGCGGTGGAAGCCATTCACACTGTACGCGCATCGGAATCCGAATCAATTTTTTCTTCTTCTTCTTTTTCTTCTGTTGTGCATGTTTAGAGTTTGGGATCGGGCACAAGTAGTGTAATAATTTCAATAACAAAAATAAGTAAGTGATATATGAGCAGCTATGACATTGTAAATGGTACATGATTAATGGGGAAACGCTGGACTACATTCAAGCGGCATGTGATGCATGTATTTGAACAACAAAAAAAACACGGGTCAAGGCGCCCGGGTTGGCTTCTTCTTACCTCACAGTCGTAGAGCTCGCTGAGTTGCTCTATGATCCACTCCTCCAGAACCAGCCTCTTGCGCAACTCCTTGCGGTCGTATTTGACCGTCACCTTCCCTTGCCGCTTTGCGGGCTGCCCCGGCTCCTCTCCCCGGCTCAGAGGCACCGGGGCGCCGAGCGCGTGCACCCCGGAGGACGGCTGGAAGAATACCCGGCCGTTCGCCGCAGTGGTCTCAGTCACGGAGCTCATGTCTGGTGCTGATGATGCTGCTGAGTCCTGGAGAGCGGGTCCAAGAGTCGAACCGATGAAATGGAATGATAATGAATATTGAGATGTGTCGCGGTGCTGAGGGGGAGTTGGACCCCCAGGGGGTTTGGTTGTCGGGGTGTCGGAGGACGCTGTGGAGAAAGGAGTGCGGTAGTGGCTGCGGTGATGGAGGGGACCCTCGGGGTGGGGGGTGGGGATGTGTCGAGGGGTATCCGTGGATTCAAGCAGCGAGTGCCGGAGCTTTTAAACAGCTGCTATTTAAAGCCACGAAGGCGGGGCAAGCCGCGACGAGTCCCCTTCGGTGGTTGGTCGGTGCATAATGGAGGCAGGCGAATATATCGCTGACAGTGTGGAGACAGAACTAAATATATAGATAAATAGGTAGATAGATATAGATCGCTAGATGGGTAGACATACATATACAAATAGATAAATGAAGAGTTCAGATGCAAAACCCCCTAAAACATTTTTTGTGAAAACTGAGTTAATTATATTGTGTGAATCTTCTCTAAATCTAGAATATCTAAATTAAATGTTTTTGTGAAAAGTAAAACCCACTCCCCGCAGTGTCTAAAATATATCTTCTCATCTGCTTAAATACAAAAGCCTGATAAAAAAAACAAAAAGTGGTCAAGTGGAGTTAGGTGGTTTTACATCTGAACTCTTCAAATACAGATACAGATAAAGATAGATGGATATAGATAGATAGAGCAGAAACTATAATTAAATTATGTCTACGTCAATTATGTGAATATTTCTGAAGCCCAGCAGAACGAGACCAAAACTGATCGAAATGGACCCAGATTTAGCCAGACATACAATAACTCTTGCAGAATATTAATTGACTGCAATGCCAAATTATTGCTTAAAATATGGCTCCTGTTAACTTTCATTATAAAAAGTCAGGCTCATGGGAGGGAACGGGGCTCCCGTTCACTCACATTATGGAAAAGCATTAAGTCTATGGGTGAACATGTATGGTAGACTTCAGCGACACTGATGCACAGATGATACTTGTGACCACTACAAAAGGTTTTAATGTGTATCCGGCTACATCTTGCTCAGTTTCAATCAGTCTGTTTCGTTATTTTTGGTCCGTTTGAGTCTGCTCCGGTCTTTAGGCACACCTGGGAAATTGGGCAGTGCTTTGCCTTTATGACAGCAGAAAGGTATAGCACAGAGCCTGCCTTTTGATCAACCTGTCAAATCTCTCCCTATCTCTGTCCACAGCACTCTGCTGCATAGTGCAGTGAGCTCTCATCATCAGATTTATAGAGCACCTTATCGGCATTTTCCGTATTTTTCCACGGCTGCAGCGACATCAGACTTCAGGACCCTGGAGAGCTCTTCAACTGCTAATAACCAACAGATCATTACCGCATCGCTCGCCGTTCACGGCCGTTGGGTCTGGACCAAGCAGAGAGACCCAATAATGTAATTCGTCCACTCCAATCATGCACAGCCCCGTGAAGGCGGACCTTTGTACTAGGTGAGAGGTTTGGTACGCACCTTGATTGGAATTTTTAGAAGAATGCTCCTGCTACTCCCCGACACTTGTCACGCCTACTGCGTTGTGATTTGATAACTTGATTTGGATCCTCCCCTTTCTCAACCTTGCTTAATCCAGACCAACGACCGTGAACGGTGAGCGATGCGTGAACGATTCATTGGTTCTGGCTTGCCAGTCCAAATAAGCAATTCAGAGGGTCATGAACTAGACAACTCAAGGAATTCAATGGCTGTCCAACGTGCTGAAATTACATGAAGTCAGCAGCATGTGGCTGCAGGTGTGTGTGCCACTGTCTGGTAACCAGGCTAATAGCTCCCTCGAGTGGCCAATTTTAGTAACTGATTTATCCACCATTCATCATCATAAGATTCCTCCTGGTGTATCACAGAAAAAGCGACGAGCTTCCTGGCTAGAGCCAGACAGAGATCAAGAAACTAAGACAAAGCTCAGTTCTGACTCCACGTCCGTCGGGGCTGTTTGGTGCACCATCGTAACTGCACAGACCAACACCTGTCTCAATCAATACGCAGAAGTGTCACAGCTACACTGGCGTACACAAGGTGTTTTTTTTTTTCCGGCCACCATGTGGCGCAGCCGGTTAGACCGCTCCGTCCAGCACATATACTTGTGCCTGTGGCTTGAGTTCACAGCACACACAGTGTTGTGAGTTTGCTTCGCCTCACCAAAATATGTACTGCAGGTCTGCTTCCCCATTCTCTCATCCCCCTGTCTCACTAACCCCGTCAATAAAACAGGAAAATGGCGCTTGAGTCAGAAAAAATACGTTTATCGAATTTTCCTTAAGCGTGCACATTCTGCTACAAGGGAGATAGTGATCAAATATGATATTTATATGAGAGCATTATGCAGACAGCTCATAACATGGTTCCTCTGCTGGCCACACATCACGCACACCTGCAGCTCATCAGGTGAGAACCTGAAGCAAAACATTAGGTTTAAACTGTTTAATGACAAACTCTTCATGTCTTTGGTTTCCTTTATCCAAATAAATCAAATTCTTTACATCATTACTGATGTCACTACGGTTCGGGACTGAGATCGTCTAGATATCAGAATCAGAACACTTTATTGATCCCGGTGGGAAATGATTTTCATTCAGCCGTCTCGGCTCACAGTCAGCAGAATCCTCGGGTTCACAGAACACCTCCAAACCTCTGATTCTGCCACCCGGACCCAGTCTTCCTCGTTCGACCCAAAGCAGTATCTTGTCATTTGAAAGTTCAATGACAATTGAACTTTCAATTGTCTGTGCTCCATCAAATCGAAACAACACCTTTGAATTGTCAAGCAATCTCTGTCTACACAGTGCATCATCACCATATCATCAAGCAATACCTGGATCAGTGAACAGTGGACTGTGGACATTGTTTATTATTGTGGAGCATTGTAAAATGAAATAGGAACTTTCCAACACTAGTACTCTAGGTCCATAACAACTAGGCAAGTTTTGTTTAGCAAATTCTTACAGAGAGAATGGATGAATATATGCTGTATCCCACAAATCTCATCTTAAAAATCACCTTAACCTTTAGCAGGCTTTGTGTCCTACTTTTAAGTGCCAATTGTGTATGTGTCTACGAATTGTGACACCCCTTATCATTACCATGTCACCCTGAAACAAGCTATATTTCAGGGACATTGTCATATCACAAACATGGTTCATAATAATCTATTGAATTGGTAATAGTGTGTACATTGTTGTATATCAATATACCCTTGTGGGCATATCATCTGTTATTTTCTTCATGTAACTTACATGCTTTTAGATCTTAATTTAACATGGGGTCTGTGATGTTGATTGTAATTTTGAAACTTGGACATGTTGTAATTTTAATAAGGAATATTATTATTTATTGTATGTCTTTACTAATCTACCTATATTGTCACAGTGTATCGAGCCAGAGAAAGCGAGACTCCAAAACGCCCCAACTTTCTCCTATGCTTCCATCGTGTGGTGGTAATGTACAAACGCACCCACCCTGCCTCGAGATACCCTGGTAAGCCAGAACAAATGAATCATTCGCGCATCGCTCGCGTTACGAACGTTCATCGTGAGCGATGCGTGGACGATTCGTTCGTTCTGGCTTGCCAGGCTAGCTTTAGAAAAGTTATGCAACAGGCACACGCGGTGCCAACTCACTAAACGTACTTTGCATCTTTTCAAAGTGCCATATAGGGAATATCAGGAGGGGACAACTCCTTACAAACGAATGTGGCAAGAGTTGTGGGCGGTAACCGCTTGACACCTTGCTCCATTCTCGGAGCTCGGATTATCTGGTCGGATGCCTGACCGTCATGTGGTTTCTGTCGGGACTCACTCCGTATTTGGTTGCCGTGTTCGGGGTACTGATCGTGGCCTTATGGAGGAGACAGTCGGGAGGCAGCGGAGCTCCGAGCAGTAAAGCTCCGAGCAGCATCAAGGATCCGAGCAGGAGATGGGTGGACGAAGACCTGCAGGACGACACAGAACACACGCTCCGACACCACGGTAATGCACTCTGCACTCCACGCCACGACTGCATACATTGTTTTTGAAAAGTAATCCCGTAGTGTTAAAAGTTACTTGGTGACGTACTCCAATTACCACATTTCTGTGATTTTTTTTTTTTTATTTCTTCAATTCAGTGGTTTGGCGCAAAATGATGAAAATGTTTGTAAAAAGTAATTCTGCTTCCTCAGCATTAGCCCCATTTTGATGTGTTTCCTTTTAGTTTTGTATACATTTGCACAGACAGACAGACAGACACACACACACACACACACACACACACGCGCATAAATACAGACACAGACACAGACATACACACATGCACACACATAGACACACATAGACACACACACACAGACACACACAGACACACATACAGATACACACACAGACACACACATACACACACACACACACACACACACACACACAAAGACACACAGACAGACAGACAGACACACACACACACACACACACACACACACACACACACACACACACGCATACAGAAACACACATTAACAATCACACAGACAGACACGCGCACAGAGACACACAGACACACAAACACACTAGCTTTCTGATGTTTCTTG
>OMKY01059860.1:0-12570 GCA_900302395.1 Bregmaceros cantori | reverse complement strand
CCACGATGATCTGGTTGTCGAAGTAGTCGATCTGTGCAAATACACACACACAACACACAACACAACACACACACAATACACACACACCAACACTGTCAGATGCATAACACACCGTCCACAGCAATGTATATTGTTGTTGCCTTGTTGTAACATTCATTATTTTACATCCTAGAGGTGTATTGTGCGTTATGCTATGATAATATATTTAGCGGATTTAGTTAAAACGATGACCTTCTTCCCCATATCTGGGGGCCTACTAATGGCACTAACCGCTAATGCTTGTTGGGAGGCTGTGATGTGTGTGTTTTATTAATAAACAACAAACTGGATTCCCCTCAACCTCAACCCTGTAATAATAATAATGCATTTTATTTGTTAGCGCCTTTCAGGCCACTCAAGGACATTTCCATCTGGATCATCTAGGAACCTTACTCCCTGTGTGCGTGAACTGTGTGAACGTACGTGTTGCCAGGTCACGCCCTCTCTCTGGTATTCGTCCTGCTCCTGACAGAGCACCATGTCGATGAACAGCTGCTGTAGCTTCTCGTTGCAGTAATTGATGCAGAACTGTTCAAAACTGTACAACCACAGAGAAGGACTCTGGTGAATTGTGAGAAATATTGAAGTTATACATAAAATATATTTAGACATTTCTTAACAGCCTGGCTCACCAACCATAGTTTTGACAACAGCTCATACTGAATGGTCTGCTTTATCAGTATAAGCCGCAGTGCTTCACTCCCAAACATTTCCTAGCTAGCATCTTCACAATAGACAATGGGCCCTTGGGAAGATGTTCTCAGTACTATTCCTAAGTCACGTAGGATCAAAAACAAAACCATCATCCCTAGCTCTCTCTCTCTCCTCACTCAGCTTTGTGGTCGATCAAAGGTTTCTCTCTTGTTGATTGGTCTACGACACTATCAAGCACACCCATCCTGTGTTGTAATTGGATGTTCAATGTGCTGTGATGACGTTCCCACTCTGTGATTGGTTGAAAGTGATTACTATATATTCCAATATATTACTGTGCACTTCCTTGAATAAATCAGAGCGATGTTGGATGCACTTCAAACTGTGTCGCGTCCTCTCATTCTCCGTCTACTTTTATAGCAGGATCATATGCTGGTACTTTAAAATAATTTCTTTGTCCGGGAACACTGGTTATCAATAACTATTTATAACATGAATGGCAGGCTATCGGTGGACAGGACGGCTCAAAGCTAAGAAGAGAAAAGGACTAATGGTGTGCTCCCACAAAAACCAGTTGATGCTTTGAGCAGAGTCAGAAATCCAGGACATGGCTTGTAATGATCCAAATCTATGCCAAACTAACCAAACCACACTCCCCCTGACAAGCTCACCTGTTGTTGTCGAAGATCTCAAAGCCGTAGATGTCGAGAACGCCGATGACCGTGTTCTTGCCGTGCAGCACCGGGTCGTAATCCTTGACCGCAATAACTTCATTGATGCGACCCACGATACAGCCAAATAGTCTGTCATACAAAGCCTGGGAAAATAAATGTTCACTATCAGAATCAGAATCATCTTTATTGCTTATTAAGACACCGACTAAGAAACTTTTGGTATCAGTGCAAAGGACACAGTACAAGGAGCAAAGAATAAAAAAACACAAAGGGTATGCATCAATAAGTTAATAGCGCAGGAGCAGGGCATAAGTTCTTAGCACAACTTTGGCTACGTCCACACTAGAGGAAAACGAGGAAACAGATTTGGAACGGATTTCAAAAATGTGCCATGTGGACGGATGTCAGTTAAATAAATTATCCCGGAAGAAGCAAGGAGCAAAAACACACCGGGCGGGTACAAAAACACACCGGGCGTAAACAAGAAGCAGCTCGTTGGAGCAGGTCATTCAGTTCAAGGCAGTCTATATACAGGGGTATTCGGGGGAGGAGGGAAGGCACTTAGTGAGTCCCTAAAATGCTGAGTGCCGGAGGTTGGCCTAATGAGTGGCATTCAGGAGTCGTATGGCGGTGGGGTAGAACCTGGTCTTATGACGTGAGGTTTTGGTTCTGATGGACCGGAACCTCCTACCAGAAGAGAGTGATGCTTTTACTGCTCCAAAGAGGGCTATGCTATCAATGAATGGGAGGTTAAGTGGGCTTTGTGATCTGACAAATTGGGATTCATTTTATGCATCTATCTTTTCTCTTCTATAGGTAGAAGGATGGAAGAATGGAGTGGTTACTGTTATGTGGAATATACAATTAATAACATTTCATTGCGTGTATACGCGTGCCCCTTCGAGGACAGCCATTATGCTGACATGGTCTAAAGAGATGTTTTTCTATGTTACAACCACCAAATATATCTGCTTACTAAATGGAAAACCCACGCCATGTGACTGTAAGTACCGCATTAAAAAATCCCATTTTGAGCAACTGGTGATAATTATGCAGGCCAAGCTTGGGCTCTTTGTGAGAAGATATGGAAAGTCCCAGCAGAATAAAAGGATGGCAGAATAACTAAGCTTGCACACTTCCTGTTTAGGTCTTTCACATCCCTTTCCCTGATGGGTGGGAGTTCAAACTGGAGAGGAAGTCATAACACAGATTCTTAAATACAATATGAGTGCTGAAATGCTGATTTTTGTGGGCAGTCCGTAAGCACACCTATGGAGCCTTGGCTTAGTTTAGCCTGGCGAGCCAGAACTGACGCATGCATCGCACATCGCTAGACGCTTGCATTGGGTCTGGTAAAACCAAGGTCGGAAAACATTTAAAAAAAACCTTGTCAATCAAATCGTGTTATCCAGTCACAATGCAGTGGGTAGGACAAGCGGCGTGGAGGCACGACAACTAAACTCCGCCCACGTCTCGTGTAGCCCATACAAACTCTGCCCAAGTCTTGCGTAGGCCACACAAACTCCGCTCATGTCTTGCGTAGCCCATACAAACTCCGCCCACGTCTCGCATAGCCCGTACAAACTCCACCCAAATCTTGCGTAGCCCGTACAAACTCTGCCCACGTCTCGCATAGCCCGTACAAACTCCACCCAAATCTTGCGTAGCCCATACAAACTCTGCCCATGTCTTGCGTAGCCCGTACAAACTCCACCCATGAGCCTGATTTACCCAGACCCAATGTACACGTCTAGTGATGTGCGCTGCGTGGACGATGCCTTGGTTCTGGCTCGCCAGGCTAGACTTAGTTCACGGGCACTGGCAGCGTTGCCAGTTCTTCCCCACTCTGTAATATTTCTGCAATGTCTTTCCCTTCTCTCTCTCGTCCCACTTTTGAAAACTGTCAATAAAATGGAAAACAGAGCTTACGTAGAAGAAATAACTAGGTAATGTATTAGTAACGTTCATGACTAACGAACCACCACGTAATATTTGGCACCTTAGAGAAGGCGTCCCTTCCAAAGTTGGCCTCATCCTCAGAGTGTCCCTTATCGATGACGTCGCCGCCCCCGGTGGCCACTGTGCGGAACAGCAGGGCTTTGGTCACAGCCTCGGGCGTCGTGCCGCTCAGCTCGGCCAAGTGCTCGACCGCTTCCGCCTCACCCTCCACCAACACAGCCTCATCTTCCTCTCTGAAATGAACGTTGCCCTGAACAGGATGCACCGTTATGACTCATCTGGGCAGTAAATCTGAATCATTTTGAAAATCGAGATTTCAAAAATTGGGATTACCAGAAGTAGTATCATTGCCAGGACTTTGTAGAAGGACTGGATCTCCTCTGCTGAGAAGCCGATGAGCTTCAGGGCATTCTGCACAGCAAGAAAGCTGTCCTCCATGTTTAGAATCTGACACACAGAACACAATGGAAGAAAAGGTTCATTTGTTTGCCCTGGGGGTTATTTTTTACATGCCCCGGTCCGAGCCGCGGAGCAGGTTATGTTTTTGATGGTGCCGTCGGTTTGTTCCCTGGATAACTGAAAAGTTGAGCACGGATCTGGATGAAATTTTGCAGAGTTGTTGGAAAGAAGGAAACAAAAGAAGAAAATAGTAGTGATTACATTTTGGTGCATTTATGTAGCCAATAAGTAACAATAGTCATACTTCATTATTATTAATGGGTGAACGATTCCCGTTCTCTGTAGTGACATCACACGTGGCCGCGTCTCCCGCACCTGGGCCGAGCACACACACGTGTCCGTGTTTTCATCAACGCTGATATATAACAATCACCAAAGTTCCTTACCTGGTTAGTGCACGGGGTGGTCAATGAGACGTTTCCATGTAAAAATCTGAGTGATTGGTTAGGTCTAACAGTGTCATCTTCCTAACTATTACAAACGGGAGCGCGCATGTTTAACATGCCATCTGAAGAGTGCAAAGCGCCATCGCGTCGCACATCACTAGACGTCATGCTCTGCATCGTCTAGTGATGTGCGATGCGTGGGCGATGCGTTGGTTTGGGCTCGCCAGGCTACTACTCTACGAACACTTGCATTGATAATGGGTTGCCACACATACTGTTAGCACTATTAGTACTATTTTTTTGTACGACTACGGCGCAGGTTTGCAATCTCTGAGTGCTTCTAGTTTAATTATTGATTTGATTTATTTGTGTGATGGGACTTGTGATGCAATGGTCATCTAGTGTCAGTCTTATGAGGCTGGTCTGTGTGTGCATACTCACAGACGAGCTGGCTCCCTCCTTAGTATATGTGTAGTAGCCTGGATCGTTGTGGAGATGTAGAGAGTCCAGCACATTTTGGGAGGCACCGCACAGGAGCTACAGATGACAAAGGCTTAAAGCTGCAGCTTTGGATATTTTAGTAAGTATCCTGCCAGACAACTCAACCGGTGGAACAACAACATCCATGTATGGTTAAAAGTCAACATATTGACCATCAACACAGCAACATCTCTATATTTGGACACCCGACTATTCTGACATTAATGTAACGTCGGAATTACGGGGCGAAAAAACGGGGAATCCCTTTTTCTGTCGTAAAAACGGGGGTTTTGGAATATCTCTGCGCCCTCACACTGCCTTCACGCATGGTGGTGCACATTCGGCAACAATTTCACTTGTACCTGTGTATCTTTATATGTTTATCTTTATATCTTGTATCAACAATTTTCTTTAAATATTTTCTTTTCACCGCTTACACACACACACACACACACACACACACACACACACACACACACACACACACCTGCTTAAGCAGTGAGAAAACAACTTAGTATTTTCCTTTGCCTCTTTGTAAGTAGCTGTGTCAGTTTACCTGATAGAATGAATGGAAGTTTCTCTCTTCTTGTTGTTGATGCACTACCCTGGACTGGAAGCAGATCAAATACGTTGGTTGGAAGCCAAGGTAGGCATACTTTAGAGAACGTATTATAAGCTAGTGGTAGCTCACCTTCTCCAACAAGTAGTTATTGATATGTCCGCCGGTGGGGTCACCACTGAAGTTAAAATTGATGTCCATGTATTTCCCGAAGCGACTGGAGTTGTTGTTGCGGCTCGTCTGGGCGTTTCCGAATGACTCCAGAACACAGTTGCTCTGCAGCAGGACTGTCTTAACCCTTGGAGTTGGGAACAACAATGCAATCGGTCATCCAGTTGATAAAATGCCGTCACTTCTACCTCACTTCTTTTGTTTGTCATTTACAGATCCGCGCATAACCAAATTTCATCCAGATCCGTGCATAATTTTTCCAGTCACCCTGCTGAAAGATGCCAACGTGACAAAAACATAACCTGCTTGGCGCCGGTAGCACTATTTAGAAGTCTGAACGTTGCTAAAAAAATCCTGAATAAAGACAACCCCGAAGAAAGGGTAAGATGATATGTGAGGTTTGGGAAACAATCCAATGTGTATTCGGCAAATATTCACACCTACTCACTACATTAGCAACAACAGTACACTGCGTTGTGCTATATCAAGTTTGTTTGTTTATACAGCGACCACAACATTTACACACCCGCTCCATTGGCACAGTGTAGACTGACCTCTCCACTTCCGCTCTCTGGCTGGGGTTGGTGATGGCAGCAATGTACTGCATGATGTACTTGCTGGCCTCTGTCTTACCGGCTCCGCTCTCTCCTAGAGAACATTTTGAGGATGTTAGCGGAACAGACATGTGACAATAATTATCACGTCAACTGGCATCATTTCAGGGGTACTGCACTTTTGTGAAAAGTGGACTTAGATGATATTGTAAACAGCTATATTCACACAATTAGAGTGCACAGGCCATTACAATGAATCCTTACAAATACATAATAATAATAGAATAAGAGAGAACATCCTACATGCCTGATTAGCAATAAAAGTGTTTCAAATGAAGGCTTGGATTGTAAACCTGTAAATGCCTTTGGCTAGGCCTCACTTGTGTGTATGAAAAAATAGGTCTTTGACTAGAGCCTACCTAGGCTCCTGACAAGACCCTGAGTTAACGTTAAGATGACTTTTAACAGACATCACCAGTTGGCTAACACAAGCGCAGTCTGTTTACTTGTTAATTTGTCCGCTTTTTTAAACTAGTCATGGTGTCGCAGACCACAATCATTGCACTAGGGTTCCAAAGTAGTCAACAAGTGTCTAAGAGAACCAAACTAGCTGTTGAAGCGTATCCGTAGTCCGTATCGAGAATATAAAAGAAATATTCAAGTTTACCCTCGTTACAGAGACCTTGCAAATCCCACCGCACACACACACACACACACACATATCAACACACAGAGCAAAGCAACACACGTTGATAAGCACACACGGCCAGGCGTGTGCATGCTCCGCTGCAGGGCAGGCTCGTGCACGCGTATATGCGCACGGAGGTATCCAGTGGACCATGGTGTACACGCGCACACACTCGCGGCAAATGTAAACAATCCCGCGCGTCACAAGCTCCGCCTGGAGGCGGAAGAGCAGGTAGAGCAGCGCGCTCCACCTGAAATGAGGAGGTGCAAATCCTGCCGTGGAACCAGGCTTTCATGCCTGACGTCACAATCTCGATCCTAATATGTCCAGTTAAACATAATTGCTATGTGATGAAAAAACAGCAGTGTTTTACATTTCAAAGTGACCAACAGAAAAGCCAATCTACAACCCAGTTGCCAAGCCGGCATTTTACAGCCTTTTTAAATCGTTTGGTCGGATTTTACTTCATCATCCAGTTAACAAGATGGGAATATGGGATTAGCCCTCACCTGAGATAACGATGCAGGTGTCCTTGGCTGAGCGCTTCATGGCCTTGTAGGCAGCATCGGCCACGGAGTAGAGGTGCGGTGGGTTCTCGTACAGCTCCCGGCCGCGGTACGCCTGGATGGTGTCCGGGCCGTAGATGGACATCTCCCGGTAAGGGTTGACAGACACCACCACTTCCCCAATGAAGGTGTAGATGCGACCCTTTTCAAACCTGCGAATGAAGCGTCATGTGATCCAGTAGTGATTGCTCTATAACTGCGACTGAAGTTTTAGCTTCTCCTGAAAATTCTAAAAAACAGGTCAAATACTGTTGTGAGTACATGTCATTGTGCTCAACGTTTGTGCAGTATCAGCTTATTCCAAGTAACAGACGTGACTTACTTGCTTTCTACAACTTCACTCCTACAGCGTCTTAGTGCTCTTACCAATGTATGTCTCAATTAGCTGCAGGTCTATTGAATTCAATGAATCGGCATAGAGTTGTTTCTTGTACTGTAGTGAAATTAGACAGTCATTGAGTATGAGTTATGCTCTGCGTTCCCGGGGAGGGGGCGGGGGTCTGTATGCTTAGGCTGGCCTAAGATTGGATGATCTGTTTGTGTCCTGCAATTTCGTTTCAGCGTGAGCATTGGGTTACAGAGCACTCAGCAGCAGTCCCAGCTAGCAAGCTAGCTAGAAAAGTAGCTAGCAAGCTGCACATGAGGGCAAAGCCATTTGATAGTCTTCTATTATGTTAGTTAATTCAATTAAGGGCCATAATTTGCTCGGTACTCAGAGAGAGAGAGACAGACAAGATGTGACAGACACTCAACTCTTTACTGCGGGTGGTGAATGCCTCCACGTATCACTCCGCACAATCAACAGTATACTGTGCCCGGGGTGTGATGTGTCTGACGGTCACGCTCTCTTCCACGGCAACTTTTGCATGTTTGCATGGGCACACCAACCCCACAGGACGTTGGAGGACGTATGGTTTGGGGTCGAAACGTCCGAAGATGTCGTTCTGAACCACTGACAATGCGATCACATTGATTTTAGGTTGTGGATTTTGGACTCAAAATGTTATGCACAAAAACTGACTGGAACATAGGTTTACAACATTTGCACAGGACATTGGGTTGGTATTTCACCCATGGTAAGTTCTACTGGTGATATGGTTGATGGTCAGCAAGGTTTGTGGTGGTGATGTCATAGAGGTCGGTAATGGGGTCTGACAAGGTTTGTGATGTTACAAGTGTTGTGGTGTTTATCCGTGCTGCTGGGGCCCCCTCCAACACTTATGAGTGCTGATTCAGACAGTTGTCGGCCCGTGCATTACCCTTGGGGTGTCAACAGCCGTGGCGGACGCGGAGGTTGAGAGCGAGGGCCTTTACATCAGTGGGGCCTTGGTTTCTTGATCTGTCTCTGGCTCTAGTCGCAAAGCTTGTTGATTTTGCTGGATACCCCAGGGGAAATCTTAAAATACACCAAGACTGTGGCGAGGTTTCAACGTATACAGCATCTACATTGCAACTCAATGAATGGAACACTAGCTCCCCCTGAAGGCCATAACTATAATGAACATATAGACCTAGCTGCATACATAACATCTTCCTAATTAAGAGAAAACGTAGAGATAACTTAGGGAATATACTCTGTCCTTCACTAAATCCCAGGTGTGTATATTGTTAACATTGTTTACACTCCACCTTTTTCTATCTGTACAATTGGATTCGTCGTCTCGCTCTGAATGCAAACTAAGTGACAGGAAATGACAAGAAATGTGCATGTGTGTCAAAGAGGAAGTGGTTTACGTCAGATTCAGACTTCACCCATTTTAGGCAGCTGAGCCTAGATAGTGCTCCAATGAGGCACCGTAAGAGAAAAAAAAAAGTTTAAATATATCGCTTTATATGGAAGAAGGTTCAGAAGAGGCTGTACTTCTGTACTGTACTTCCTGTGGTAGCTTGAGAAATGTGGTCTGTTGTGGGGTGCAATAGACACAGCCTGCAGACGATGTCAGAAGGGCAGAGAAAGGTATTCCTCTACCCATCGACCTGGGCCAGTTCCATAACGGGGCTAGCAAAAGAGCGATTGCACGCCATAGACCACAGCCACGTGCAAACACACGACAAGGACACATGGATAGAAATCTCAATGAATCAACGTACAAGACATAAAATACACAAGGACCCAACGTATCACATACGGACGCGGTGGAATACATAGGTCCTATGTCTGTTTATCTGCTTTTTTTTTTTTTTACTTTACATCACAGCAAATGATACGCCAAAATTAATTTCAGAGTGCAGAGGCTTCGGAATGCAGGCCTGTAACCCTCGAAACCTATAAAAACTATTTTTTTGCCATTTTGTCTACTCTATGACATTGTTCTCGGTTTCGGGACAAATAATCCATATCGGTCACTACTCCTAAATGATGCTTCGTGTTGTCCATCTATTGTGCAATGACAATAACGTTTATTTGTGGCTTAGTTGGCGAACATTATGCTTACATCTGCTTCTTGTTATATATATATTTTCTATATATATTTATATCTTCTGTAACTATCTCTCCATCGCTCTCTTTCACTTTATCCTTCTATCCATCAACCCATCATACCCAAGCCCAGTGTCTGTAGTCTATAATAATATAATATAATCGATAAATTAAAAAAAACACTATCTCACAATCTATCTCACCTTCAATCACATAACTATTTTCATTTATCTCAGTATCCACCCATTCTCGGTTTCCATCTATCTCTTTGACTATCTCACTTTCAATCTTCCTCTGTATCCACCTGTTTCTCTTTCAGTATGTATCTGTATCCAAATATCTAACTCACTGTTCCATCTTCATATCTAGTTAACATCACACTTGCAATCTATCTCTCCAGATACAGCTCTTAAAATGTTTATTTGTAGCTATCTATCAAAATATATGTATCTATTTGTCTATTTATCTATCTATTACTTTATCTATCTATTACTCTATATCTATCTTTCTATCATTTATCAATATTTCTGTATCTCTTTATCTCTGTATCTCTTTATCTCTGTATCTCTCTATCTATATATCTCCCTATCTCTCTATCTATCTCTCTATCTCTTTATCTATCTATCTAGCTGTAAATCTACTGTATCTCTACACCTATCTGTCTTATTCACCCCTCTGCCACTCTGTGTATGAATCTACTCACATAGGTGTGTAAACATCATCTATTCTCACCTGAGCCGCAGGTTGTCCATGAAGTGATCTTCATCGATGGTCTCCAGGAGGACAAAGTCAGCCATCCCAAACTCCCCACTCTCCAGAGCAGCCATTTTTCAATATCTTTATCCCCGTTACTTTGTCTCCTGCTGGCAGCCGTCTCCAGAGTATGTCTGCACACATGCACATACAGACGCACGCACACTGCGCGTATACACACACAGACACACACACACCAACACACACACACACTCTTCTTTCCTTCACCCAAGCGGGAGAAGCGGTAACAGCTTGCCTACGCCAACTCCACTCTAAAGATGACTCAACTCACTCCCTCAGCCTCTGTCCTTACTACTAGGAAGTGCCTTCAACACAGCACCTCCCATAACCCTGAACCAGCTGCTCTGCATGTGTGTGTGTGTGTGTGTGTGTGTGTATGCACGCTTGTTTTATGAGGAAAATAATATTTACACTTTATAAAGGCATGTTATGTGACTGCATGCAAGGGTGAGGTCCAAAGGATTGAATTCATTTTCAGAATGTTCTTTAAAGTGAATTTTACTAAGTTAATTTACCTAACACGACAATCTTCTGTCACTGGAACTTAGGTGTCCCACATTAGGCAGTGGCCCAAATTAGGGCAATCCACCCTACTTGGGTTATATATACACTCACAGCATGGAGACCAGTTGCATTGTGGGAACATCCCTTGATGGACGCTCTCAAAGTTGTGCTTGAGCTGGGGGGGCGGCCTGGAGTGGCGGAGTGGTTATGGAGCGCGCCCCCCAGACCATAGGTTGAGTGGCGCCGCGAGTTCTCATCCCCTCTCCAGCTTATTTGGATGTCTCCCCCCTATCGCTACCTAGAAAGACAAATGCAGCTTGTGCCCAAACAACTGGCGTGCATGAGGTAATTCTTGCTTAATACACTTGTTCCCATCTTAATCTTGATTAAACGTTGGTTTCTAACAGACCACAGTGTGGGTGTGGGTGTTTTACTGTAGGGCTATGGCAGGAAGCCATCCTTAACATAGTTCTGGGTGCTGGCCGAGCGGCGTGTTGGAGCAGGCTGCGGAAAGCTCAGAGGTTGACACTGGAATGAAGTTGGAGGGTGCTGTGACGCGGGCAGTGACGACATTGTGTGTCTCTATGGGTGTGTGTGTCTCTGGGTATGTGTGTGTGTGTGCATGGGTGTGTATCTCTATGAGTGTGTGTGTGTGTGTATGTCTGTATGGGTGTGTGTGTAGAATCACATCTGTAAATTGCTCAAATGAGAAAGCATATATTGTTTTTAGAATTAATTATATTTCTGTTCGAAGCATTTTAGTCAAGAAACACAACAGAAGATTAAGAAGCAGCTCTTTTATTGAAATTAGAATGATCTTGGCGGTATGGCTCTGTTCGGAGGAACGTTCCTCCCGAAAGGAGGAGGTGCTACTCCTCGTCCCTAATTCAGCGGGAGGAGTGATTGCAACTTGTCTCGTATTTGAGTTAACTGGATGTACAAGTGTTTATCTGACATCACATGCTTTTTCATGTAGTTTTTTTTCCCACAATAGACAAAACATCTCCATCTCCAGCTTGGTAACCAGCGTCGTGCCAGCCTGCACAGGCTGACTGACTGTTGCAGATTTTGCACGGACATGACTTGTAGAACACGCTGGAGCGAGATGACTCAGTGGTGCTCAGATCTCTTCGAGTTAAACACCATCCTCAAAACCCGTCCCATCATCCTTAGCACCTCAGGCGTGATATAGGAGTGGAATGACCTTTCCATGTACTCATGATGGTGCAGTAACAGACTACATGTAAGAAGATTATGATACATAACACAATCTATGAATGTGTTCGTAACTGTTATTTAGTAACTTAACTTTTACATTTTAAAATCAGTGGTGGAAAGTAACGAGTTACATTTAAATTACTGTAATTAATTACTTTTTATGAGTAATTTGTAATTTTCTGAGTAGTTTTTGAAATGTGTAATTTTTACTTTTACTCAAGTACATTTTTACCTTAGTACTTTTTACTCATTACATTTGAGTCCCCTCACATTACTGACTACCAAATATATTGGTGGATGGTGGAGATTTTTAATTTGTGTGTGGAAAGTTAAACTCCAGTGCAGCCTGGCGAGCCAGAACCAATGCAACGCCCACGCATCGCACATCGCTAGATGGTAGATTCCTCACCATTGCTAGTGTACAAATCTAAAACAAAAAATCTAAATCTAAAACTGGGTGTAAAAT
>OMKY01059838.1:0-15560 GCA_900302395.1 Bregmaceros cantori | reverse complement strand
CACAAAAGTGATTACGTTTTTAGTATTAGATTCAAGGAGTATAGCAGCTCTTTACCTAACTACCCCCCAACCTTGATTTCGCAGTTAAGGACAGTAATTTGGGGTTGTTTACAGAACTCCTTTAACTGAGGACTGGAAAGAAGAGAGAAGAAAAAGGAGATCAAGACTTTCAGTCAGTCTTGATCTCGGCCTAGTTGAAAATCGTTAATGTTGATTTGTTTTGACAGAACTCCTTTAACAGAGGACTGGAGAGAAGAGGAGAATTTAAATTCTCAATCTCGGCCTAGTTGAAGAAATAACTACTGCTTTGGAATTTTTTGTTGTTGATGTTAATTTTGGTTGATTAACAGTACTCCTTTAACAGAGGACTGGAGGAAAGAAGAGATTGAGATTTTCAAACAGTCTCAATCTTGGCTAGATGAGCCGGTCCCTACGGATAATAGACGTATATTTAGGTAATAAAATCAGATTAAAGGTTGTCAATGTGAAAACTCCTTTGACGGAGGAAAAGACATTGACTTTTAGATTAAAATGATGTCAATGTGAAAACTCCTTTAACGGAGAAAAAGACATTGACTTTTAGATTAAAATGATGTCAATGTGAAAACTCCTTTAACGGAGAAAAAGACATTAGACTAGAGCAGACAAAATGTTTTCTGCCGGTATATGTATAATCCAGTGGACTGAAAAGCCACTTCTGCACTACAAAAAAAACTCAAAGCACATTTCGGCGCATCTCAGTAAACTTTAGTTCAGATAAAGAATGCGTTTCCATTGTTCTTAATGCGCCCAGGAGGTAGTGGTGCCGAAACTCAATTTTGATACGTTGATCACCCCACCCCATTAACACATGAATTCACAACGGTGTGCTGTGGCCGCTGAATAGCATGAGAGAAGTGGGTAGATGGGATAAAGGTGGTGATCCCCCACTGGCGTTTGCTGGAGTGTGACCAATCGGCGACCAGCAAACGTGGCCACGGACAGCCACATTCCAGAACCTCACCTCAGTGGGTCCTGAAACCTGGTGTGGCCTGGCCGATATGTGCTTGTGGAGAAGCGTTTTTAAGGTGGGATGTGCATGCGAACTGTGCCGTGCTGGCCTAAAGTAAGCTTGTGGAAAAGAGGTTAAAGCAGGGCTATTCAACTGGCGGCCCGCGGGCCAAATCCGGCCTGCCAATCAATTTTTTCTAGCCCCCCAAAGCAATCCTCAAAAAAAAAAGTTGGTGGTTGGTGCAGTCCGGCATCTGCTCCGGCCCCTGGCCCATTGGGCTTCTGACAATGCGGCCCTGTGAGCAAAGTAGTTAAATAGCCCCGGGTTAAAGTGTCCCGGTTGATACCTTAACCACGACCAGGAAACCCTTAACCCCGAGTTATTAACAGCCACGGCGGACGAGGAGGTTAGGAGCCGGGGCCTTTGCATTTTGTGAGGCCTTGGTTTCTTGATCTCTCTCTGGCTCTAGTCGTGAAGCTTCTGCTGGGTGCCCCGGGGGAAACTTAAAATAAACTAGTACACAACCGATCTAGCACTCAACGACCACCATTCTGCGGAAATGGAATAGGGTTGACTTTTTGGTTTGTTTACGGACTGTTCACAAAACATGGTCCTCAAAGAAATTAGTTGTGAATAGAAACCACTATACCACGGCTACTTTGGTCCGGACCACGGGACCTTCGTGGTGGGAATACAGTCTTACTTGTCTTCTGGTACTTCATGGTTGGAGCTTGAGTGGACGCCTGCTTCACCGTGGCAATAGACGTGGATGCGCGCCTGCTCGGCACCAACCCCGCCAGGTGGGGGGAGGGAGGCCCTGTTGGCAGGAACACAGGCAAGAGATGAAAGTTTAACCCGAGCTTCATGCCGGCCCACAGTTTCTTCTTACAATGTAGAAAAATACATTAAATAAATTGAAAGTGAAATTTCCCCAAAAATAAAAACCCAAGATCATGTAGATGGGTCTTCATTTATATCTTTATTACCCCCATATATGATGTACTAAAACTTAACATATGATAAACGAGTCAGTCTCACATTAGGAACATTCACAGTTATGTTTAAACAATTCAGAAAAATCCAAATGTAAAAAATGCTTTGTCCATACCAGCCACATGACGCACCACAACAGCATTTCCAATAGTCTGCAGTGATTGCTGACTTTATGAAAAAGACAAGCAGCACTAAAATGTATGACTATTCTATAGGTTTTATTCATGGTTATTTAAAGCATAGTAAAAGTCACCTTAAACATCCCTGAGAGGTACATTTTGAACTCAGATTTTTAAAATACTTTGTCTCTTCTCTCTCCTCTTACGCATACACAATTACAAATAGACATCTTTTGTCTACGAGACAATTTATTTTAAAGCAACAATTCAGCAATACGTAAAAAAAATGAATCACAACCTTATGAATCAAAATCAAGTCGGGAATTTCAAATCGATACACAACCCAAATGGCCTGCAAAATCTCATCAATTCATGAACCTACCCTAGAGCATTAACACACCGAATCTGAGAAGAAATTCATCAATCTGTTTAAAAGTTATCACATTAACATGAAGGATCTGCCGCACACGCAAAACTGTTAGCTCCCCTACTGCGTTTCGGTGATATAACTTGAACTTGTCAGCAGTGTATGGAAGGTGGACAGTACCTCGCGGGGGCTGCGTGGTCCAGCGCGGTGCAGCTTTAACAGCTCCCATGGCACCAGGGCTGTAGTAGGGTCGAGCGGGAGGCTGAACAAATGATGAATTATAAATTCAGGGGTGGCTGTAGCTCAGTTGATAGGACAAGAACGTGTCCCAGTTTCACCTGATGATTTCCCAAATAGTCCACTAGTTTCTCTCTGTTGAAATGCAAACCAGGACTTTTTCCTTCAAATATTTTTGACAAATATTGCACCCGTAATTGGAATATTATTGATACATAGTTTTATTTCCCCCACCACCCCAAACAATTACTAGTTAACTTTCAGTGGTAATACTTTCAACACTAAAAATTATATTTGTAGGTCCATCAAAAATGCTCTAGGAAAATTTAAGATTTGAATTCTCTACAGTCGAAGAATAAGTCTTTGGTCTGACAATAAGTATACCTTTTCTAATTAAATACAGATCTGGGGGAGAAGGAGATCAACAAAGAGATGGTCAAAAACAGAACTATATGGAAAAGCTTGGGAGAAGATACGTTTTCTGTAGGACATCTCCAACAGTCCACGGCTCTGAGTTAGTTTAGTTGAGTTATTGTTAGACCCTTAACTCTAATACTATTGATTTAGGGTTGGGTTCAAAAGATTGGAAATGGTGTTGACTTGAATTTCAAACTTGGATTTTCTTTCGCCCAAAGTAAACACTTGATTCAGATTGACTATGTGTGGCCCTCTTACACAAACAACTACAAAACGGGACAGTATTTCTTATAAAGTGATCAAGAAATATGTAAATAGATAGATATCGAATCATGAATCGAATTGTGACCATACGTATTAAATCCATTCAGGAAATTCAGATCGACTCCCTGCCCTACTATTGATATCAGAGATGCGACCAAGTTCTCAAGTCTCAAGTCTTCTTGGGCAAGTCAAGTCCCAAGCCAACTCCAAGTCAAGTCATCATTAACATGCTGTCATTTTAGCTTCAGAATCTGATTTTAATAAAGTAGCAAAAAAACAAAACAATGCTATTATAAAAGCAAAACTATTGCTTGCTTTTGACTATTAAAATCAGATTCTGGAGTTGAAATTACTGCATGTTGGTGTTCGAGTGGCTATGGACACTGCACCTAACGCGACCCCATTCATGTTAGTGACGCTGTGTCTACCGGAGCGTCCGCAGTGTCGTGAGTTCGACTACGCTCGTAGACTTGTCTGCAATGTCTACCCCGATCTCTACAACCCAGTTCCCGACTAATCCTATCCAATAAAGATGGAAAACGGCACTGACGCCGGAAAAAATAACTACTGCATGTTAATTACTGCATGTTAATGAAGACTTGAGTTGACTTGCCCAAGAAGACTTGGGACTTGGTCACATCTCTGATTAATTTGTTGAGACATCCCAAACAATTAGTAGCTTAATGAGACGCAGTGTAACCTGGGGCAGCGTGGACACGTAGTAGTGATGCTGGGAGTAGGATGTGTCGATGAGCTGTCCGGGCACGGACCGCACGTTGGAGAGCCTCTGCATGTACTTGTTGGTCAGGATGGCCTTGCGCTCCTCCTTGCGCTGGGCCAGTGCCACATACAGCGGCTTGGTGCACACAATGCGGCCGTTCATCTCCGTCACTGCCTTGGTGGCCTCCTCGGGAGACGAGAAGCACACAAAGCCGAAGCCCTTGCTCTGCTTGCCGTCAGTCATCACCTGCACGTAGAAATGCGACATGGACAGTCATTCGTCTGCACAGAGATATGGGACATGGATAGTCATCGGCAGTGTCGCATGTTTGCATTCCCTCTCCACTCTTCATCCCAGTTTCCTATTTAATCCTGTCACTATCTCTCTCAATAAAGAATGAAAAACGGCGCTAAAAAGATTATTAAAAAAATTTATTAAATAACATCAAACAGGTGGACCTGTCTTCAATGATTTCAACATGTCTGGGAGTTGGTGAGAGTTTGGTAATGGGAGGTTGGTGGCCGTGAGTAGGCTGGATGCTCAGTGAGAGATTCACCTCTGTTGGCCAAATGCTGATGACCGTGCTGACGATCCAGAATAAAAAGGAAAAATTGGGGAAAACAATGTTCTTTGGTTTCCCCATTTCTTGCCTGATTCTTAGAGACGGGTTAGCATGGTTTTGTGATGTCTAGCTTCTTGTGTACTCAGCAACCTGTGAAATGGTATATTACACACACCCTAGTAGTGCAATCAGGGATTTAATCTGCTTTGTGGTAATATTAAGTATAAAGTGAAGAGTTGCCAAGATCACCCTCATGTATTTATTTTTCATTATGCATGCTAAAAATCTCACAAGCACAGAATGTTTCAAGTTAAGTCCGAAGCGGAGTGAACACCAAGATCTGCCTCCACCCTATCATACAAACTAAATGTTTGAAATGTTCTGGGCATTTTCAGAGAAAGGAATGCCTCCAGACAAATGGAGAACTCAATGCAAAGAAGAGCATTGGGCGACCTATGTGGTGGGCAACAGCGCAGACGACTAAAGTAAGTATTTTTACCACACCTTTGCGCTGGTAATGATACCGTATGGTGAAAACTCCTTTCGGAGTTTTTCGTCGTTGATGTGGTCATCCAGGTTCTTCACATACAGGTTCACTCCCTGCAAAAGACACGCCGAGAACATACATGGCAGTTGTGATTGTGAAGCACTCATCAAGTTCCTATTTTCTAACGCATTCCACTACTGCCAGTAGTCTTCTTGTTGTGTTCCAAATGGCACATTTGTGTTGTGAAATATAATGCACTATATTGAAATATAGTGCACTATATTTCAGGTCACTCAGGTCAACACAAAAGAAAGGCTCATACGTTATAAAGTGGCACTGGCTTAGAATCAGCACATGTAACAGCTATCATGCATCCAGTGTACCTGGTAGTAGAGGAGCACCAATCCGATCCTCAGATCGGTGATCGGGGGCCGATCAGACTTTTTCCCAAGGATCGGGACTCCTGATTTGATCCCGATCAGGATCGGTAAATGAGTCGGGGAGCATGCCAAATGATTGTTAATTACTTGTGACTAATGACTATTATTGAAATTGACAATTGTGCCAAATAGGTTGGGTAATACCAATTTTTGCAGGATCAGGACTCTCTATCGGGACTCTGTATCAGGGATCGGGACTCGGTACCGGAGATCGGGATTGGCCGATCCTTAAAATTAAAGGATCGGATCGGGAGCAAATAAACGTGATCGGTGCACCCCTACCTGGTAGCGCTGTATGCGGTCCAGTTTGATCTGGTCAAACTTGCGCTTCAACTCTCCTTGGCGCTCCGTCCTCTTCTGAGCTCGGCCAACGTAGATCACTTTACCACCGATGTCTTTACCGTTCATCTCCTCCACAGCCTGGCAGGGAACACGCAGTGGATAGTGTCTATGTACCGAGATTGTTACTGCTACTAGAGGGGGAAAAAAAAATCATAATCACAATTTAAAAACTAGAAGCACTCAGAGATTGCAAACCTGCACTGTAGTGGAACAAAAAAAATAGTACTTTTAGTGCTAGCAGTGTGTGGCAACCCATTATCAATGCAATTGCTCGTAGTGTGGCGCGATTGATGCTAACGGCAAATATATCTCCCAGAGACCACTGCGACCCGGAAGTCTGGTCATGTGAGCGTGGTAAGCGCCCAGTGATCTATCGGTAAGTTGGTGATTAAGTATGATTATGTTACTTATAGGCTACAGAAATGTAAATCACTTCCATTGGTCATTTCCAACAACTCTACAAAATCTAATCCAGATCGTGCACAACTTTTTAAGTTATCCTGGCGACAAACCAACGTGACCAAAAACAACCGCCTTCCGAGACACAGCCCTGGCGCAGGTAATAAGAACATTTCTGCACAGAATAATTTAAAAACCACAAAATTAAATCTACCCAAGAATGTACCCTTAATTAATAGGACCTACATAATGTACTAAGTAAGGTATAAACAATATAAAACTGAAACATGCAATACATAAAAATGTTAATTTTACATAATTGTTGGGGCCAAAATTGTGATTTCAATTAAAATTTAATTGTAGGGGTCCGCCTTGGCCGAGTGGTTATGGACACCGCACATAACGCGACCCCATTCATGCTAGTGGCGCTGCATTTACCGCAGCATCCGCAGTGTCGCGCGTTCGACGATGCTCGTCGACTTGTCTGCAATGTCTACCGCCGATCTCTTCAACCCAGTTTCCGACTAATCCTATGCAATAAAGATGGAAAAACGGCGCTGACGCCGGTAAAAATATATATATATTTTTTTGGATTAATTGTGCAGCCCTACTAGTCGGTGAAACGATTAGTCGACTGATTATTTAATAGTCAATAACGAAGAATAAATAGCGGATCATCAACATCATGGTCACTGTCTGCCCATTGTGCCGACACTATCTGATGCTACATTCTGAAAATACAAACGATTATGAGGACATAATTAGTAGAAAAACACGAATTTTGAGGGGAGAAAAAGGGGGACCTCAGCCTAGTTGATCTATAACTCAATCTGCAGGGTAAACGTACATCTGTCGATTTGGGAAAAAATTAAATTGCTTTCAAACACACCTTACAGTGCTGATGACAACTTTCTATGGTGCATATTTGATCTCACCTTCTTGGCATCCACAGGGCTTCCGTAATTGACAAATCCAAAGCCGCGGGAACGTCCCTTCTCATCCTTCATCACCTTCACACTCAGGGTCTTCCCTGTGGGAGGGGCCAGCAAAACATCTGATAATTTACAGACGTGGCTACTGGCGAGGGCCGTTTCCCAACTGCTCTTTTGGGCGACTCCGAAAACGGTCCTATTCACAAAACGCCACATTACAAAAGTCAGGCGGCATTTAAGACTGAAAAGTTACGAGTTCTGACTGATACGTTGGTCCGACTCTCTCCAAGTCCAAGTGTCTTTGGGCTTACAGTAGCAGTATGAAAAGATTAAATTAAGACACGGTGAATGTTGCCATAGCATTCATAGCATGGCACCCTGTCCATATGGTTCTCACCCCCTCCTATGGCTGTTATAAAGTGTGCGTTTTGTTTTTAAAACCATCGCAGTATACTTGGGAATTTTGTGCAGACTGTGTGAAGGCATGGAAGTTGTGAACCACTAAATCAGAGTTATTCAACTACTTTGCTCAGAGGGCCACATTGTCAGAAACCCAATGGGCCAGGGGTCGGAGCAGATGCCGGACCGCAAGTTTGGGGGTTCACATGTTGGGAAAATTTATAAATATGGGTGATAACTGCTGAAAGCTGTGCTAACGATCCTGAATAAAAGAATGATCCTTGGTTCCCCCAATCCCTGCCTGGTTCATGAAGATGGGTTTGCATGATTTTGTGATGCGTGGGACCGTGGGAGGTATCTCTTGTGTACTTGGCAAAGTGTCAAACACGGTATGGTACACATTAATCCGCTGACAGACACTTTCCGCTACATTAATAGGCATCACATGACATGCTAACCCCAGTCGCCTGCAAGATTTTAAAATAGCATTGCGATCAAACAAAGCTGAAGCAAAAATGACCAAACTTGGGGACGTTGATGGCAATGTGGTTAAAGACACTGTGGTTGTGATCACAACGTCCGCAGAAAGGCGAGTTCTACTTCCCTTGCCGGCTTTCCTGAAATGTCTGCCCCCGATCTTTTCGACCCAGTTTCCGACTGATCCTGTCAATAAAGATAGAAAAAAATTAAAATTACCAAACTTGGCGAACAGTTGCTTGAGCTTGTCGTCGGTGCATTCTTCTCCGAGGTTTTTGATGTAGACGTTGGTGAACTTGACTGCTCCAAAGTCGCCCTCGCGTTCCTTGCGGGACTTGAAGTGTCCGACAAACCTGCAGAGTGGAAAACACCCTGCTGGGATCATTGGGAGATTGTTGCGTCTCACATGGTTCACTTGGTACACTATTTTTTTTTAAGTATGTGCCTTTTTTCATTATTGCACTATTTTTAGTGTGGGGTGCAACGATTAGTTGATTAATCATCGGAATCGATTATGAAAATAATCAATAACTAATGCAATAATCGATGAATCGCTGAAGTATTGAATCATTTTCAGCAACTATTGGGCTACACAAATGTGATATTACTTGATAATTTCTGAAAGTTTCTTCATAAAAAGAAACATGAATATGAAGAAAACGTATTCATAAATATTTATAAAATTTTAAATAAATTAATTCTAATGAGTTTGTGTCCGAGTAATGAACTTAATTGTTGTACATTTGTTTGCTAACATGAACTACAGTTCAAGTTGACAGGATCCATTTCTGTGTCACTGTAAATATTTTGAGGATTTTTTTTTTTTTTTTTAAGGAAACATGTATGACCGATTAAATCAATTCAATAATCTGCAACTAATCAACTATTAAAATAATCATTAGTTGCAGACCTAGTGTGTAGGGCGTTGTCCAGATTTGATCACACCCAGTAACCCAGTGCGCGACTTACAACACTAAAAATGGATTTTAAAAAATAGATTGGTGGTTAAGTTACCACATAAATTGTTGCTCCTTTGTGTGGACGTTTTCGGGTGGAATATTATTGGAGCCTAGTACTAAGTATAGAAAGCAAAACAAATTCTACAATGACTTGCACAACGCGTCAACATCATTGCTGGCGTTTGCCAAATGGAGTTTGATTTGAGACAGCACTAAAATGGTGCACTACTTTTCACTACACTAACCATTTGAGACAAAGCACGTGAGGACAGTAGTATTCAATGGCTGCAATTGTATCGATAGCAAATACAGCTATCGCATTAACCATTTAGACGACTCTTCTAATTTTATCCAAAATTAATATGATTTCAATCTAAATTTTAAATTACATTAAATACATTTAAATCTCTTCTACATAGGATTCCAGTCAGCAGCAGTATAGGCCTTTCATGCCATCTTTCCGAGGAAATCATTTAAATACAATAACAGAAAAGAAAAAAATGTTTTCAATTTAGTGGCTACTAAGCTTTGACAATATAACAATAATATCGGATATCAATATTTAAAAATATTGTCAATGCAATATCGGGATTACCTATGTACAAAAACAATAATTTTAGTTCATATGTATCAAGGAGGTATTTCACTATATGGGAGACTTAGGGCTGGAAGTGATCATTCGCTAGCCCTTCACTAATGAATGATTCGAAGCATTTTATATCAGATTCTAAACAAGTGTGTTTACTGTCTTCAAAGTGTACACTGAAATACATTTTATAGCAGTCTGGAAAAGCATAGACCATGATTTTCGTCCTCAGTCACACTATTAAGCATTGCTGCCATCAAATTGTCAACACAACTGTTTTTTTTTGGTGGGGGGAGACAATATCGGATATTGTGATTTTTCAGCTGTCAATATTTCGAAATGTGCATATCGCCCAAGCTTAGGGTCTACTTTGTACGAAGTCTGAACCCAAAATGCATGCCTCAATAATCGCCTGGATTTGCAAATCTAACAAATAAAGCTGGTTCTGAACAGGGGAAATGGAGCTTCTGGATAACGAACACCAGAAAGGACGGCGTATGACTCACACTTTGCGGTCGTTGAGCAGCATCCCGTTCATGGTCTCAATAGCACGGTTCGCAGCCTCCTGCGTCTCAAAGTGCACAAAACCGTAGCCCCGGGAGCCTCGTTCGTCACACACAACCTACGTTTGGGACAATGGCGCCATCATTACTAGGGATGCGAGGCGAAGAATCATCCGGAAATAATTTCTAAACTTAACTTCTCTGCGAGAAATAGTGTGTCTGCTACTTATTGGGTTTGACCAATCAATGTCAAATATCCTCACTACAGTCTAGATGTCTAAATGTCACAATATACATTCCTACACCGAGAGTGTAGGATTACTACACCGTAGTCACTTGACTACCCAATTATGGTGTACTGCAAGCAGGCACCATCTTGAATAGGGCACATTTTGTAAAAGAAAAAAACTACGAAATGAATACTTTGAAACATAAAAATGTATTTGCATAGACTCCACCTCTTTATAAGGTGTCCACATTTTAACATGGTATATTTACAGATTTTCTTAAACCTTTATTTTATTTAATAAATCTTTTTCCTCCTGAACAAAGTTCTATAATTCTGAAATACAAGTTAAAAAGAAATCTATAGATTAACCGCATTGCTGTATAAGCCACATGGTATAAAGCCTGTGATTTTTTTTTAAAAGATTGTGCATTATAGATTCCAGTGAAAGTTCAAGTTGTAATAGGACTTCCGGTGCCAATCACTTCACTGTGTTTGAGACATTTTTTTTTGTACGTTATTTTTTCCGGCATCAGCGCCGTTTTTCCATTTTTATTGGATAGAATTAGTCGGAAACTGGGTTGAAGAGATCGGGGGTAGACATTGCAGACAAGTCGACGAGCGTAGTCGAACTCGCAACACTGCGGACATGAACGGGGTCGCGTTAGGTGCGGTGTCCATAACCACTCGGTCAACGCAGACCCGTTTGACTAATTTTTTAACTTGTTTCTTCAGTGGGAGCACACACAGCGCATAGTGCGCTGTTTAAGGATGGTGGTAACTTGCGGTGTGCCATTCCACACCCAAATGTTCTAGTGCGGATTTGTACAAAACAAAAAACAATTATTAAGTGGGAAAAAATGTGTAACCGTTCCAAAGAAAAACACGTGAACACATCCGTGAGTGACTTAGTCACATTTTGACAGTCACATTTTCAACATTTATTTATGCAAAATGGTGAGCAAAGCAGGATGGCTAATTGGTCACTGTAATTGAAGCCGAAGTAAGCTCTGCAATGACTTTACACAGGCTGCAATACAGACACCGGAAGTGCGTGTACAAAGGGTGAGACAAAATGTCTGCCTTCTATTCACAAATACAGTTCACTTGTCCTGGCACGAGCCCTACAACAAGAGCTTACCTTGCAGGACAGAATGTTACCAAACGCTGAGAAGGTGTCATACAGGGCCTTGTTGTCGATGGACTCGTCCATGTTCTTGATGAACACGTTGCCCACACCAGACCTCCTCAGCCCCGGGTCACGCTGGGACCACATTATTCTGATAGGCCGACCCTTGACCACTTCGTAGTTCATCGTATCGAGGGCGCACTCGGCTAACATGGATGACAGCAGAGTGACGACAGAATGAACGGTCAAAAATAAACTACAGCAGTGCTCTCCAGATGGCAGTGAATGACAGGAATTAGGGGTGCACTAATCACGTTTTTTTGCTCCTGAACCGATCCCGATCCTATAATTTTAAGGATCGGCCGATCCCGATCTCCGGTACAGAGTCCCGATACAGAGTCCTGATCCTGCAAAAATTGGTAGTACCCAACCTATTTGGCACAATTGTCAATTTCAATAATAGTCAAATAATGAACAATCATTTGGCATGCTCCCGATCATTTGGCATGCTCCCGATTATGTCTCGATCCTGATCGGGACATAATCCTGAGTCCCGATCCTTGGAAAAAAGTCTGATCGATCACCGATCTGAGGATCGGATCGGTGCACCTCTAACAGGAATACAGGTTTTTTTTTGAATGCCTCAACAGTTTCGGTCGCGATTCTGCAACCTTTTTCAGGAGTAGCATCCATTTCGCATGGCGACGCCGCAGCTATATCACTCCCTTGTGGAAAGTGCACCCACAAGGAAGTCATAAAGCATATATATAATAAATGGAACTAAAATCAATTTCATCAATTAAAATTTAATTTATTGTGCCGCAGTAATGTCAATTTTCTGTCTGTGTTCATTTTCCCTTAACATGAAGACTAACCCCGCAATCCAAAAATAAACACTTTGAAAATATTGCAAACCTACTCAAAATATTCCAGTGCATGCGGGAAGCAGATAGGGCACTTTGTACTTTAAAAAGAGGATCCCCAAACTGAGCTACAGTAGAATGAACAGGCTGGAGGTGTTTGACAGGTCATGGAGACCGGTGCTGGACTACCTGAATGGACTGAGGACAACATGATTGTTGCTGCTGTATTGTCTTTGTTTTTTGTTTTATGTTTTTGTCTTTTGTTTTGTCTTTTGTCATGAAATTTGGAAAATTTTGCAATAAAAATGTTTGAAAAAAGAAAAAGAGAATCCCCAGAAAGGTGAAAAACCTCTGGTTAAGCGTACCATCTGCGGGCTGCTGGAAATTAATGTACGCGTAGCCAAGCGAGCGCCGAGTGATGAGGTCACGGCACACGCGGATTGACATGATGGGCCCCGCGTGCGAGAACTTCTGGTACAGCATGGCCTCCGTGACGTCGGGATGCAGATCTCCAACGTACAGCGATGCCAAGGGGAACACTGGTCCACTGACGTTCATTGTGACTGGAACTGGGAGGGAAAGGCACAAAATGTCTACAAACTTGAGGTTCAGAGCTGCAACTGCTTCAACGATGATAACCCGGGGGTCCGCGTTGGCCGAGTGGTTATGGACACCGCAGCTAACGCGACCCCATTCATGTTAGTGGCGCTGTGCCTACCGCAGCGTCTGCAGTGTCGCGAGTTCGACTACGCTCGTCGACTTGTCTGCAATGTCTACCCCCGATCTGTTCAACCCAGTTTCCGACTAATCCTATCCAATAAAGATGGAAAAACGGTGCCGACGCCGGAAAAAATAACTAACAATAAAAAACAAAAACGATAACCGCCCACCCCACCACCAACTAGTTTGACAAGCCATGGTTTCCTACCTCTTATAGTAATATAAATTTGGGGAAAATCTATCCACCTGTTCAAAAGTTATCGCATTAACACTGAACACAAATGATCTTCCGCGGCAGAAAAGCACACAAAACCATTACATCCCCTACACTATGCATATCAGGGATATGACAATGAAGAAAACAAATAAGCTTGGGTGACACTTGAGATACTTGCAACATTGAAATGCAAATGCTAGTGTGAAATCTGCAATAAGAGGAGATGGGACTTCAATAAGTTTGCAAATATTACTAACGTTTCATATCAATAATCATTCCGATCCAGGGCCGCGGTGGCAGAGTGGTTATAGAAACCTTAATCTTAACAACTTGAAATGTAGTCAAATTTGGTTCTTCTTAACCAACAAATGAACAAGAATGATGGTTTTATTCATGTTTATACTTTTCCTTTCAATCATGACCAAGAATCAAATTAATATGATATTTGCCTGGACCAGTGTCAGCACAAAACTGCCAAAATAACAATGATTTAATTTCTTGGCAATTATTATTATAAATGTGTTGCGAATGAATTCTACAATTGATTAGTTATCGATTAGTGGACTAATCGCTGCAGCCCGAATATTAACTATCATGGACTATCATCTTTTTTTAAAAATAGCATTCTCTGCAAGTTCTTTAAATTTATCTGCACAAAACATCACACAGAAAAATGGTTTTAACTTTTTATATGCTAAAATGTTCATATGTCCTTGAACCACTAGATCATTGCTCACGTTGAATAACATTGGTGGACTGATGGATATTTAAAATAGCATGAATAATAATTATTTAAATTGGCATGATCCTTCCATCCACGTGGTGTCACGTCGTTGATCCGAGTGCCAACTACCGTTTTAAGACGGTAGACCTCCATAAAATCGGAATCGGACAAGCGTGTTGCACCAAAAGGAAGCGGCTGTATCGATATCGATGAATTCACTATATATCGCAACAGCCCCATTGTGCGTTAATTTCGTGCTTTTATTATATTTGTTATTGCTTTTTTTTTTCAGTTTAACAAGTTGTTTCTCACTTGTTGGTCGCGCTCCGCGGGACTCTACGGGTCGGTTGCAAGCCTGGCGGGGCCTCCAAGTAGTGTTTGCCGGTGTGTCTGCTTGCACGGAAAGCCTCCAATTAGTATTGATGTACCGCTCGTGAATGACACTATTAATTTAACACACGGTACCCGACTGAACTGATTGTACAGAACAAAGGCAAGTAGGTTATATTCAGTCCTTTGTAACAAATAAATATTAATACTCGAGACCAGACTTGAGTACTAGGGCTGCAACGATTTTTCGATTAATCGATACCTAATCAGTTATTAAATTAATTGACAACTAATTAAATAATCAATAATCGCCAAGGAATTGAATCATTGATATTGTCAGCAGTTTTTTTGCTCACCCTACGTCTACACAAATTTGATATTACTTGATAATTTTAATAATCCAAAAGAAGATTCATAATTATTCAACATTATTGATAAAAAACATGAATATTAAGAAAACCATCAAAATATTAGCGTAAAAATGAATTGTAATGCATTTGTGCTGAATTACAACTAAATTGTACATTTGTTGGCTATCGTGAACCAAAATTTAATATATTTAAAGTTTCGCTGTGAATGTTTTTTGAAGCAAAAATATCTAACTGATTAATCGATTAATCGTCAACTAATCGACTATTAAAATAATCCTTAGTTGTAGCACTATTGATGAGAGCTTTACTTTAGTCATTTTTTAGTGGCCGATTGGCTTGCGCAACGGACAAAGGATTTGGGTATTCAGAATCAGTCCGCAATTTGACCTCAAGACGCAGATCTGAAAACCCACCAACACATCACATCATTTTCTTGTTTGTAGCCAACATTAAATGATTGGCTGTGTCCGAAATCGCTGCCTACCTCACATTTAGTACACTATATAGCAGATAGGGAGTAGGGGATAGGGAACGATTTTGAACACAGCCATTGTGTTTTTTCTCTGCTCATACGAGGACATTTGTTGTTCCAGATGAACCCACTTATTACACTATCTAATGTACGGAAGAACGATTTACTGATAAAAACAGGCAGTTGGGAGAACAAGTAAAGGAATTTCGGAAGTATGACCATTTTTACAAGATTAACCCTTCCTATCATAGACATTGGCAGTGTAGACCATCTTTTGAAGTCATTTTTGCACTTTTCAACAAGTGGGGTGATA
>OMKY01059820.1:0-11100 GCA_900302395.1 Bregmaceros cantori | reverse complement strand
CTCTGTCTATTTTTTAAATGCAATATGTTACGCAATGCATTGCTCAGTCTCTTACAGTAACACACAAATGCATATAAAAACACATGCTCCTTGTCACGAGAAAAGTAATTAGAAAAAACTAGTAGTCGTACTAAAATACTGGCTAGTTCTACATTATTATATTGTGGTGCAGTTCTCCAAACAAACAAGAGAGGGAGGCATTGGACCTCTTAGAAATGCCGCTGGCTAAAGTGTTTATATGGAAGTATTTATTTAGAATTGTCTAACTAAAGCTTTTATAGTTGCGTTGTTTATTTTTTAAAAAGTTTTATTTAAAATAAAAAGTAACACCTTCCCCAACTCTGATTACCAAACAAAACGCGTTGAATTAACCAAACCCAACGGAGCGTCCACGCGTCGCTCGAACGTGCGTTGCTTGAACGATTCGTTGCATCTGGCTTGTCAGGCAACAAAAAACCCTCAGCCTCTTCTATCTAAACCAACCAATCGCATCATCTTCTGCTTCTCCAGTCCCCGCCTTTTTTGATAGGCCAATCACAACTCGTGTTTCTTTGGCTCCAAACCCCGCCTTCTGCTATAGCGACCAATCACACGAAGTATCTCCACCCTCAGTCAGGTGACAGGAAGAGTCGCGATGGTATGGTTTTGTACTTTTTATCATTTTATCACAACAATGGCGATGTGTTTCACTCGTTATTAATACATTGTCTGCGATTTGTTATAATGTCGTTGAGATAAAATTAGGAATTGCATTTTTATGTTTGTTTCTATTTGTTCGTGCTCGATGCAGACATGGTCGCGTGCATTCTGTTTGGTATTTATCATCATCTCAAAACACGTCGTGTTCTGTATACAGTGTTACTGAGTACACACACCCTTTTGAATAGCACAATTTAAAACATTTCATTCAGTATGCAACAAAGGGTACTACTAGTAGTTTGTTTTTTGATAACTGCACGACATCCTGGATTGATCAAGTTCTCACCATTTTCAACAAGCACTTTGTTCCTTTTTTGAAACTTTGAAATAAAAGTTATTCCATTGTGCCTATATGTATAATGGTTATAACGGGGCAGCACGGTGGTGGAGTGGTAGAAAGTCCTGGGTTCGAATCCCAACCTGGACAGGTCCTTTCTGTGTGCAGTTGACATGTTCTTCCCTTGCCTGCGTGGGTTTCCTACGGCACTCCGGTTTCCCCCACCACCAAAAAACATGTTCTAGTTAACCAGCTCCATTCAGTGCCCCTGGCCAAGGCACTGGCTCACAATCTGGAGTTGGCCCCAGGGCACTGCACTGCAGCTGCCCACCGCCCCCCAGGGATGGGTTAAATGCGGAGGATGCATTTAATTGTACATTTATGTGTGAAGAAATAAAGGACCTTACCTATTACAGATTGTGTGTGAACATTTCGGAAATATGTTTTTCGTTGATTGACATTGTTGAGTGCCGACCAGTATCGCACCCAAGGCATTTGGGCTAATGTTTGGAGGTCCAGCAAACATTTGGAAAGCTTGTTTGTTTCCATTTGTTGGTTGGTGCCTTGAAAAACATGTTTTAATTCATAAGATAACGTCGTTTTCCAAGAATTGGGACTCGTGATTTTGTCCCGATCAGGATTGGTAAGTAAGTCGACTTGCACGCCAAATGATTGGTCATTACTTTGACTATTATTGAAATTGACAATTGTGCCAAATAGTTCGTAAACTTTGGATACTACCAATTTTTGTAGGATCAGAACTCTGTATCAGGACTCGGTATAGGGGATCGGGACTCGATATTGGACTCGGTACCAGAGATCGGAATCGGCCGATCAGAGGCTCGGGATTGGATTGAGTGCAAAAAAATGTGATCGGTGCACCGCTAACTGCAGAAGTCCTTGGCACTTCAACGGTTATGTGGAAGTGCTCTGCCATTGTCCCATTGCGGCTATTCATTGTATAAACAATGACTCCCATAATGTGATACTGTCTAATTGCATTTGTTTTTCTTTTCAGCGATTTCGATTTTGTGGAGATTTGGACTGCCCCGACTGGGTGCTAGCCGAGATCAGCACCTTGGCCAAAATAGTAAGTACGGCGTGAGTCAGTAAAACTGTGGCTACTTATTGTTCTTCTATGGACGACTTATCATAGTATCTGTGGTTGCTAGAACCACGAGATATTAGTCTTATCATGTTTGGATCATTTACTCAAATCATCTTACCGGTTTCTCCAATGATCAGGCATGCATGTATTCACCAGGATTCATTCAGGATACTTCAGGACACTTCAATTGGTACAGGCAGTTACAGAGTCGGACACCTATCGTCCCTCCACAGCACCAGCATCAGAGACACTCTCGCTCACTTCCCCTGTTCCGCTACGTCCAACGTTTTTAGGCCCAACCCCTTTTTGGGGTTAGCAAATGAAATGACTCGCATACAATAACACCAGCAGGTGTCCGTCTCCCCTTCGCATTGCAGACAAGGTCAATGACAATATTACTGGTGTTATTCACCACCGCTTTTGGTTGGCCTTCGGCTACAACATCTGCCTGAACGAAGTAGCTTAAACTCACTATTCAGTGGGTGGGAAGGGTTATTTAAATTTTTTTTTTTTTTACCACTTATAAAGACAACTTGTATGTTTCTGTAGCCTCAAACATCATAGGAATATGATGTTAGATGGTACATTCACTATGGTCTGCAGCTTATTTCTGCATTTTGTGTTTAGGTGTTTAGGTACTTTGCCATATTACAAGTAGGGGTGCACCGATCCTTCCGCAGTTTTCTTCAATGTCTTGGGACTGTCGGATATTAGCCGATCAGGATCGGACAAACTTCACTGCAGCGAGTGCACCACTCATTGCAGCCGAGTCGCAGTAAGAACATGGCTAGAGAATAGGCAGCTTCTCCAGCGCCACTCAGCAGCCGAGTGGGGCGCTCACCCACAGACCCGACACCGTCCAGGGACACCGCAAAGAGCCCAACGCAAGTAGAACAAATAGAAATTGGTAGTGTTTCAATAAAAATAATAAGAAAACTATTTTGCACAGAGATTTTATTGTTTCTTGTGCAACTGCGATTATTTCATTATACAGTAAGATAGTAGAGATTTTCAATCAATCTCGATCTTGGACTAGTTGAAAAAATACCTACAGTTTGAGCGCAAAGCAGTGTATGCACAGGGACATTTACATAAGATTAAGTTTGAATCTTTTTACAAATATCAACGTTTGTTCTGACATCTCTTCAATCCTAGTCTTCTTCCTTCAGCTATTATTTCTGATTTCACCTTTTTCTTTCTGGCAGTCAAGCGTGAAAATGAAATTGCTGTGTACCCAAGTCCTCAAGGATCTACTTGGGGATGGCATTGATGTAAGTACATGTCTCGCATACAAATCAGATTCTTCTTAATCAGGACTGATACACATTAATACAAAAAATGGTCTTGCCCCTGTTCAATGGCTCAGAATATGGAATTGTCCCTTTTACAGGGAATGTATGGGTGGAAATGCAGCACGTGCCTTTTAAAATGAACAATGTTATTGGAATGTCACATGGGTTAGGCAACATGTTTTCTTCAAACTTTGTATATTTTTACACCAGTTTGGTTGTCACACCTCCTCGCCACTTGTCCCACCTACTGCGCTGTGACTGGATAAGACGATTTGATTGACATGTTTATTTTACGTTTTCTGAACCTGATTTTACCAGACCCAATGTAAGCGCCCAGTGATGGGTGATGCGTGGACGATGCGTTGGTTCTGGCATAGGCATATGTATTTTGTCTGATTTCTATACAAGTTGTTGATTGTAAATATTCTTTTTTTTTCTCTTCAGTATGAGAAAGTAACAAAGCTCACCGCTGATGCCAAGTTTGGTAAGTCTCACACAATTTGATAAGGCAATAGGGTTGTTGCGCGTGACGTCACGGCCTGGCGTCAGCGGCCAGGTTGACAGTGCGCTGGTTCCAAAATGGCCACCAACACCATGCCAAAGACTTTCAAATTTAAAAATTGGCCAATGCCTATTTTGCCCAAAACTCTATGCAATAGTTTTGACAATTGGCATTCAATGCTGCTTCAATTTTAACCCTTTCAGAACCAACGATTAGCGATCGCTTCCCCTCACAGTCATATACTGCATCTCCGCTCGTCCCCGCGCTCTCCCTTTCACACTAACCACTGTCAAGAAAATTAGAAAATGCTGCTTGCGACAAAAAATAATTATCGTCCCGGCTCTGTGGTGCAATGGGTAAGACACCCGCACCTAGCACACGTATGGAGCCTGTGACTTCGCTCAAAGGCACAGGGAAGAGTTGCGAGTTCTCCTCCCCTCACTGAGCTTTCTGCTGTGTTTTTCCCAATCACTCTTGTCCCACGTTCGAAGCTAACCCTGTCAACAAAAAATGATTGCTGTACCAGTGACAACTGTTTTCCTCTGTCAGAGAGCGGGGACATCAAGGCCAGCATCGCCGTCATTGGCTTCATCCTGTCCAGTGCAGCCAAACACAATGTGGAGAGCGACAGTCTGTCCAGTGAACTGCAACACCTTGGACTGCCTAAAGGTGGACCACTTCCAAAATAATTACAAAACAAATCCTCTGTTCGGAGGGGGGGAGGGGGTAAAAATGGCGTCGTTCACAATGCTGTGACGTAGGCGTAATTAACTAGCCTGGGAAGCCAACCCAAACGAATCGTCCCCGCATCGTTCGGCCGTGCGTTTGGATCTGGAGTCCATTGAATTAAAAAATCTGATCCTCGGCTTCTCATTGAACTAACTCTCTAATATAATTGTCCACAGAACACACCACAGGCCTGGTGAAATGCTACGAAGATAAACTAGCAGTGCTACAAGACAAACTGAGAGACAGCAGCTTGAGACGTGAGTGTTGTACAGGGGCAGATAGAGTTTTTACAGTGCATGTGCAACGGATGTGAAACGTTCATATTACACATTTCTCGATACAGAGTGTACACATTGACCATTACTGCAGGCAAGACTGCTTATAAAGTATGTATGTCTGGACAGTCATGATACTCCAACTCCTATCGTTTCAATAACCGGCAACTAATCGACTATAAAAATGATCGTTTGTTGCAGTCCTAATGACAATGAATGAACGCGTGTGTGTGTGTGTGTGTGAGACAGTAAGTAAACTGGAGGCAGTCTCATGGCGTGTGGACTACGTTCTGAGCTCCAGTCACCTGCGAGAGGTGAACCAGCCTCAGGTGCAACTCAAACTGGCCGTCCACTCGGCAGAGTCGGCCGACACCCGGACCACCGTGGTGACCGTGTCTGCCGACAAGTTCCGGGTCCTGCTTGCTGGTCAGTGCTGGGCGGGGGCTCCAACTAACCAGTATTGTAACGAGCCGTTTATGAAATCCCTCCCTATTCCCTAAAGAGTGCACTATTTTTGTAGGGGTGCATATGTTTGTAGGGGTGTCAGAATTTTCCATGTAGCCTATAGTGCACTCAAAGTATCCCACAATGCACCGCTAAAAGAAGGGAGCATTGATGTAGCATTGACCAAGTAATATAACCCATAATGCATTGCGAGACACATTGAAAATGGCCTGGTGCAGCGGGAGGCGATAGCGACCGACCACAGCAAAAAGTTGTGAATGTAAGTACTTCTGACTTTTTGTGATGATTGTTGAATTTTATTATGTTTAATAATTTTGACGGCGCCAACTCTATTGTCTCAAGTCTCGGTCATTGCTATTGAGTGCACTATAAGTGAAAAAATAAGTAGGGGATAGGGAGCGATTTTGGACACTGCCAATTGAATGTCTTCCAGTAGACATGCGTCGCATGGTCGTTGTTTCCACTATAAGAATATGACTACTGTAGTATAAGTTATCACCTGCACTGGGGCTGTGCCACGAAGAGGGTTATGTTTTTGGTAGCGTTCGTTGGTTGGTCTGTTCCCAGGATAACTGAAAAAGTTGCGCACAAATCTGGATGAAATTCTGTACAGTTGTTGGAAATGACACACGGAATAATCTATTAAAGTTAGTGCATTTCTGTAGCCGATAAGTAACATAATCATACTTAATCACCAACTTACCGTTAGCTCGCTGGGCGCATACCGCGGTCATGTGACTTGACTTACGGGTCACAAGGACCGCTGGGAAATGTAGTTGGCATGTTCGCCGGTGGGAATACATACTAATACTATGGGTCAATCGCAATCACGCTACTCGAGCACTTGCATTGATAATGGGTTGCCACACATACTGCTAGCACTAAAAGTACATTTTTTTTGTTCCACTACGGCGCAGGGTTGCAATCTTGAGTGGTTTTAGTTATACTATATAATACAAACTCTTGCTAACAGTTAACGCGATAATCTACAAGGGTAGGGGGCGGAGGACGAGACTTGCAGAATACAGCTATGGTCTGTTCTTATGTAGGCCACAGTCGTCTGCTAGCCTGTGAGTGGAATGTGTGAGTTAGGCCGCGTCCCAAACGCAAGATTGGTCCTTGTCTTCGCCCTCGCCCTTGGGGATGCGCATTCTCGCGAAGATTGAGGGGTGTCCCAATCGTTGAAGGGCAAGGGAAACGCCCTCGAGAGCTAGGGCGTTACTGACCACCCTACAGCTCAGCCTAGCGCTCTAGGGCTGAAAACATGGCGGAACTTTGGAAATAATGATAATGATGATGATAATTCATGGAACCCCGGACTAGGAAATAGCTTCAAAATCATCTTGCGACCGGCGGCGCATCCCTGGGTCGGGTTTACTACCCGCATTGGATCACTGAGCGATCTGCAGCCGACCGGCGGCTTACAGTAGCGGCTGTTGAGTGCTCCAACTGGAAGTCGGGAGCTCAGCTCCGGTGGGTTACACCAGCGGCCGCTTGCGGCTACCGACTCCGGAGGGGAGCTCCGCTACCTATTCTTACGCAAAATGTAATTCAATCTACCTGTATGGGTAAATGAATACATAAATCAATAACAGCATTGTGTAAATAAATAGTGCTTAGCATTGCTGCCTCACCGCTAGAAGGTCCTGGGTTCGACTCCCAACCCGGACAGGTCCTTTCTGTGTGGAGTTTACATGTTCTCCCCGTGTCTGCATGGGCTTCCTCCGGGCATTTCGGTTTCCCCCCACCACCAAAAACATGTTCTAGTTAACCTGCTCCAGTTAGTGCGCCGCGGCTGGCCACCGCTCCTCAGGGATGGGTTAAATGCGGAGGAAGAATTTCCCTGCACATGTATGTATGTGTGACGAAATAAAGTAACTTATTGTATCTTATCTCTAATGAACAGCATATTTCTGTGTTTCCCTTTGCAGAACTGAAACAAGCTCAAGCTATGATGAACTCTCTCCAATGAACATTGAGTCATTCTGCTAATAGTGCAGAGTGCCTTGTTTGTCTGTACTACAGCAATCAAATGATATAATATTGCCCATCATCTTCACCATCACTCCCGTAGTCTGGCTGACTGTTGGGGCGCCACTGAAGAGTTTGCAACCACTGCTCTCCATCTCTGTCTGTCCTCGGCCACACTCATCGTGTCACTCAGCTCTGCAACTAGTCCACTCTTGGATGTTATCTTCCCATCGCTTTCTCACCTGGCACTGTGCCTTGAAGAATTGTTTTTGAGAGTCCTTGGGATCTCGTGACATGTGCGTACCATTTTAGTTTCCGTTTTTTGACTGGTTAGCAGATATTCATATGTTCCAATTTTTATTGAACCACAATATTACTAAGCTGGCGAGCCAGAAACATCGTCCACGCATCACACATTGCTAGACGCATGCATTGGGTCTGGGAAAATCAGGCTCGCCGTCGGTACGAAATCAATCGGCTATGCAAGACGTGGGCGGAGTTTGGTTGTCACGCCTCCAAGCCTTGTCCCACCTACTGTGCTGTGACTGGATAACACGATTTGATTGACACATATTTCTTTTACCAGAGCGAGTGCAAGCGTCTAGTGAAAGCGTCTAGGCGGTCCACCATGGACCGCCTCTTTCGGTCCGCTTCCATGCGGATCCCCGGCGGGGTGTTCACGAGCACTTTTAAATTCTATTGTCAAACATGTATGAATCATATTCTTAATTGGGTTTTATTTTATTGGTAACGGAAACTATTGTAACTCGTTACATGCTTCAATCAGTAACTCAACTCAACAGATTTTTATATCGCGCCAAAATCGCAGCCGAAGCTGCCTCAAGGCACTTCACAAAAGTGATTTTGGTTTTAGATTTTGATTTAAGAAATATAGCAGCTATTTACCTAACTACCTTTCAACCTTGATTGCCTAGTTAAGCACAGTAATTTGGAATTGGTTACAGAACTTCATTAACATGACAGATTATTTTTTAAATGTCAGTAACAACTTAAGCTGACGGGATTACAGTTGAACGTAACAAATACGATACCCAACTGTTGTTGTTTCATGTGCCACAACAAAATTGTGTCTTTTGTTTTCACAAGAATTAGTTCATATCAGATTTCAAAAGACTTCCGAACGATAACGCAGCAATAAAGCAAAAAAACACATTTCAAACTGCACCGTTTCTATACACCTCTGAGAATCTAACCCAGCCCCTAATCTAACTCAACTTTGAAAGATTGAAATGGTGTATTTTGTTTGTCTGCTTGTATACTGTGGACAAATTGTAGGTGACAACGTGAAAAAAGAACGAAAAAGGTAATTTTGGGGAACCACTTGTTCAAAATGATGACCTATGAATGAATAGATTAATTTGACAAGGACTGATCTGAGATTCATGTTGAAAGTGAACATGACCAGAGATGTACACGAATGTCAAACTCACGAGTCCGCGTCGATTTTGAGTCTTTAGGGGTCAAGTCCGAATCGAGTCTTGAGTCATTTTATTCTATTGTTTAATGGTGATCGACACTTGTCTGAGCATGCCTTTGCGCGCGTGGATGGAAAGGAAGCGGAAAGAATAGATTTTTTTAAGACGAAAAAGAGGGAAAGAATAATCATTGAGAGTTATTGACCTAGATTCCGGAGTCGAGTCCGAGTCTTTAGGGCGCGAGTCCGAGTTGAGTCTCAAGTCCCATTTTTGGTGGGTCGAGTGACTTTTGACTCATGTCGGCATCTTTGAACTTGCTCAACACTGGTGGCCATATTGTATATTCACACACATTTTGGTCTGAGGACCAGGCTTTGGGGATCCTTGATCTACAACCCATAATTTAACTTTACCAAAAAGGAAATTCACGTTTTTTTACATGCAGCACATCATTTGACGCCAGATTGGAAGTTAAACTAGCCTGGAAAGCCAGAACGAACGAATCGTCCACGCATCGCACGCGGCACGTTCGAGCGATGCGTGGACGATTCTATTGGTTTGGCTCAGCTTGCCAGGCTAGATTGGAACGTGATAGCTCAGACCTGCGGCGTGCGGTGGCAGAGTGTTTGTAGCGGGCGTCCCCAAGACCACAAACCGAGGGCTCTAATTCATTTAATCCTATCACTATCTCTCTCAATAAAGAATGAAATACTGCGCTTGCGCCCAAAAAACTTGGAAAAAAACGATAGTTTACAACTATACTATTGTATTAATAATGAAATCATATTTGCTATACCTTTGTATTATTAATAACCACGTTGCTATTTTTTAGATTCGTGTTAAATATAATGCATGTTATTAATAATACATAAACTACTAACGCCGATCGGCATTTTCCCGCCGTCTTGTCTCCACCTTGTGGCCTTTTTGTACATTGCCGTTTCAAAACTTGGAACACTTCTTAACACTATGAAAACACATCCAAGACACTTTCAGCGTGTTTGTACATGAAGAATACAACAAAAATGGTAAATGCAGGAAAGTATTGTTTATTGAAAGTTTCCATCACCTTTGAAAATAAAGTAGCGATCCGAACGTAGCCAGTAAAAAACGGCCTCTCTGAAACCATTTTTTTAAAATGACAATTTAAAACGTTTTAAATCAGTGAGGTAAAGCACATATAAGGATTTCTGAATGTTATTCATAATATTTAAACGAGGACAGACGATTTTTTTTGGACAATAAGTCACTCTGCTAGTCAGAATGTCACTGAACATTACTCTAATTAATCTTCATTACCCTGATTATATACCTGAGAGTGTTAAAGGGCATAAACTGGACCGTTGAAATGTCCATCATTCAGATTTGTCAATAGTTGTTGACACCTAAAAGGAAAATAACAGCCACCCAAAAGTGGACAGAGGGACTATGACAACGGTGTAAATCCATTCGTGTGTGACTCCGGTACGGGGTGGTCAGGGTGTGGTCACGGGGTGGGCACTGTCAGCTGCACCTCCACAGGATAGTGGTCGCTCACTGCCAGAGCCTGTCCACACACCAAATCTTTGGTCATTTGAGTTCATCAAGGAATATGTCTATAGAATATAGACTATGTTTAGAGGGTTCATTTTTTTGAAGTATAGACAGGTTTATGTGCGAAACACGGGGGAGTAATTTTGTCGCGCGCTTCTGCAGGTCACTTCCAGTGCCTATGTATATAAAGTCTGGTAGAAGGCCGCGGTACGTGGACACAAAAACACACAAAACGCACACCAGTTCAAAATCCGACCACTAGATGTCGGTCTGTGGCCAGTTGCACATCACTCTCCTTGCTTTGTTAACCTTTTTGTATAAATATTGATGAAATACAGTCAAAATCCTACTTAAAGTAACTCACCGAGTCGTCACATGTTGTTCTGGACCAATAGGCTGACTGCTTCTACTAGTACTTCCAAAAGGAATGAGACAATGGAACGGGTTGAACTCATTATTAAATCATGCGTTTGTGGGTCACAGATCCGCACGATAACATTTGGGTGTGGAATAGCACACCGCAAGTTACCACCATCCTTTTTAAATAACCCTGTAGGTGTGTGCTCCCACCGAATAGACAGGTTGAAAAATAGCCAAAATCACGGCAAACTAAATGGCACCGGACGTGATGTTCAGAGTACAAATTTAACCGGAAATACCCGCCAAACCCGTCTATAATCTCACCATATCTTGACTGAGGCCGAGATCGGTCATGAAGTTGTAAACAACAGCACTGCTAGAGACCACGTTGTCCAGCATGTTTGTGGTCACCACAATTCTGAAATGACACCCGAACACACACCACAGCATGAA